>SJYW01033599.1:326126-347048 GCA_006410735.1 Raphicerus campestris
ACTGAAAATTAAAAAATTAAGACTTTAAAGATCTTAACCTTTTCATATTGTATAATATTCAAGTGACTAACACTAAAGAGTTTAAAGAAAGGCAATATTGGGGAGAAAAGAGAAGACCTTCCTGCTGCCAATATTAAAAAAACAAAATAAATAATGAACTGTCTCAATAATACTGTAGAGATTTGCTAGATATATCTCAAGTGCAAGATAAAGATGAACCCATTAACCTCAATGGAGTACAGAAGGAAGAATCCAGAACTCAGTGGATCACACTGATCTATGTTACTAACCTTGAGGGTTACTAATTTTGCACCGAAAAGTTAGTTCTTCCCCAACTTAGCAAAAAGCTTCTAAATATAACTACAACTTGAATAAAACAGTTGGAGGAAGTAATACTGTTTGTTTTCCTGAAATGTAAAAAGGAAAAACAAAGGCAAAAGCAATGCTCAGAAAATAACAAATTATTACATCTTTGAATGAATTCTCTTCTCCAGTGATGTCTTGGAAGAATAGTTATATTTTTTTATTGCAGGCTACACATGCTTTTGAAGTATTAGCAAAACACTCAAGAGGAAATAATTTTTAATGACTATTAGTTCTTTAAAAAACTAGATATGATACAATAATCCATTTAGAGTTTGTTCTAATTGAGAGCTTTAACTGGCCTGTGGGTGGGCTAGATGCGCTGTTAAATGTTGCACATAATTATGCATATATGTAAAAACAAGATATTTCTGCATGAATTATTCTATCAGGTAATACATAACACTATCTATCCTCTTGCAAACTGCTGGTCTCCTCTTTTTCTGGAATACTGTCATACAAAACGAAAAAAAAAAAGCCTCAGTACTGAGATGCAAGCAAAGTTGACATGTTGCATAATCTGGGTCTCTGCCTGTCTTTCAATATTAACTTGATTTTTTTTTCTTCCCCCAATACAGTATAAGAAGACGCAAGTCGACTAAAAGAAAGGAGGAGAGAGAAAATAACACTTTATGGGGATTTCACATCTTATTTTAAAACTGTGATGAAAAACAATGTACATGAGTTGTGGTTCACAAATTGATTAAGAATAATGATAACCATGATAATACATCAGATCATGATCATTTAACACAGCCCTCAACAAACTGGCGAACTAAATCATTCACTATAACTGCAGCCAAACAGAAACCCAGCCAAGTCAAGATGTTTTAATAACAGATGTAGCAGGAATAAGCCTTTATACCTTTTTTCTCAAGTATTAGTTGTTTTCTCTAAAACATCCAAACAGATCACACAGATAATTTGACTGTAAATAATGTTCTGGAAAATCTTTAACCAGTAACTCAAAAAAGTCAATAGTAGTTTATAAATGAAACATAATAAACAACAATTCAGAGTCTTCTCAGTTACTGAAATTTTCTGTGAATAGAAATTTCACTGCTCAACCTCTAAAGCTTAATTGAAAAGTGGCAAGCAGGAAGGGCTTTGAGCTTCTGAAAGTCTGTGGTTTTCCCTATTTTTTGTGAGTGTTTCCAAGAGTCAGCACGACTAAGAATTACTTCTCACGCTCACTTGCAAAAGTTCCCTAAAATTAAAAAGCAATGCTAGGCACTTTTAGTATCTCAGAATATAGCTCAGCAAAGCTTACGATTTTACAGATGAGCTTAAAAAAGGTAAAGAGACTTATCCAAAGTTACAAGATGGTGGCTGAGCAGGACCAGCACTGAAAACCTCGCAGGCGGTTCAGGCGACTCTGGGTTGCCTGCAAGACCACCTCTATCACCATCACGTCTCCGTGAGGCCCAGACTCTCTCTACGCAACAGAAACCAGAATCTTCTCCAACTATGATTCTCAACAACCTCTAAGTCCGCATTATGTCATCCTAACATACTATTTATGATGCCATTAGCAGAAACTCTCACTTGGTACATGTGTTACAGCTGATATCAAAACCACCATGATTAAATAAATTGACAAAAACAGTATTAAGCAAACTTGCATTTTCTGATGTAAACTGTCTGATTTAAAGAAAAAGGAATGCATTCTTTCATTATCATCATCAAGAGAAAACATCTGACATCAATTAACTCTCATCTACTTTAAAATGAAGAATTAAACACAAAATTACCTTTGAAGGTTTCAAGTTCCTTCCTGTAGGAAAAACAAAGAAAACATACCTTTATTAATCTACTCCCAATGGAAACTGCTCTTAGATTATAATAAAATATTAAGTACTTTTGGGGCTTCCCTGGTGGTCCGGTGGTTAGGACTCTGGGCTTGCAATGCAGGGGACCCAGGTTCAATCCCCGATCAGGGAAGTAAGATCCCACATGCCGCACAGCGTGGCCAATAAATAAATAAATTTAAAAAAAAAAAAAATATTAAGTACTTTAATTGGTGAGAGTGGTATTTCTGGATGCTCACATGGAGTCCATTACCCTTTGAAATTACCAGTACAGTTAGCTTAGCCTAAAGCTACTATTCTCAGTTTTTCTGCTATTACTCTACTAATGGTTCAAAAAAGCTCTACCAAAATTTAAACAATAAAACGCTGAAACACTTAAACAAAACAAAAAAACATAGAGCATTTTAATGCCAGCCATGAACCGTCTAATATATTAACTACCAGTTTATAAAAGCAACTTACTTATCCCTTCATGGATAAATAATAATAGATTAAAAAAAAATCTTTAATTAACAATCATTCAAAAGAGGAGCAGTTATTTCCTTTTCTAAATGAAAGGGAAGTCATATATCAAAGGGCTGAAGTCCACAGACCATCCTGTCACAAAAGGGCCAAGCCTCCGGGAAACCCTCTGGTGTGTGATTTCGTGTCACTCAGGAATGTTGGAACACAAAGTCTCCTGGGAAGATGTACAGCCAGGGAAGATAGATGAACAGTCGTAAAACATTTTTGACAAAGAAGTCAAAAGCAAGTTTTTTTTCAGGTTTTCCTTAATAATTTTATGATTATATTTTTCTCACTATCAGTACTAATTAAAAGTAATTTTGAGGAGGCAAACTTATTTGTAAAGGCTTATCCCACTTAAAATAGGAGATGTTTGTCTTTTATTTGCAAAATCTAGAGCTATTCTGGATTCTCAAATCACAATTCCTCATTGCTAATTACAATAACGCTCATGTTCCAAAACAGTTGACTACCATGAACAGCTGGCCAGGGAGGACTGGCAAGCTGCCCGCTGAAAAGCCAGTGTTCTTGAAACAGCCAAGTGGAGGTTCTTAAATCACGTGGTTATATCACTCCTTTTTTTTTTCCCTAAAAATACTAACTCCTGATAATATTACTCCAGAGCCAGAGTTCATTAAGGAATAAAAAAGTTACTTTCAATCCTGTCTTTAAAAAGGGTACCATCACTTCCCTTTGGCCAATAGCCCAGCTTCATTCTTAAAAGATTAGGTAGAAAGTAAACCTGCCTGAAACCTATTTTACATTCCAGTAATGAGATGAAGATGCCTGGAGAAGAAGTGGCAACCCACTGCAATATTCTTGCCTGGGAAACCCCACAGACAGAGTAGTTTGGCAGGCTACGGTTCATGGGGGGTCGCAAGAGTCGGACGTGACTTAGCGACTGAACAACAAATGGGATGAATGCTGAAAAGGCCGAAGAGAAAGGCAGCACGTGCCGAAGACAGCATCCTGAGGGGGCACCTTCACGTGTCCCTCCAGATGCCCTCATGTGAGCCACTCCCCACGGCCACCAAGGGGTGGACAGGACGACAGAACACTCGGCTCAGTATCCCTTTTTTTTTAAAATATTTGCCTGTGCCAGTCTTAGTTGCAGCATGGGAACGCTTAGATGTGGCCTATGGAGTCTAGTTCCCTGACCAGGGATCGAACCTGGGCTCCCTGCATTAAGAATGCCGAGGCTTAGCCACTGGACCACCAGGGAAGTCCCTCCGCTGACTGTTCTAAACACTAATTCTCTTTTCTCTGATTACAGTCTTCAGAGAGCCTCTGCTTTCCTTCTTTTGGAACACGAAGCAGTGAAATTTCAAAAAGGCACCTCCTGTTTTAAAAAAAGGTGAAACTGGGAAGAATGATTTCACAGGCACTGCTCTTCCCTACCGCTACCCCAAAAAACAACCGTGGAGCAAGAATCCAGGGTCTGTGTCAGTAACGAGNATGGAAGCCTTAATATGACACAACCTGTAGACCATCTTTCTCTGGCAGCCTCAGTTGAACTTTGGTGTGTCACGCATCTCGTCCATTCACAAGCAGCCTGTTAGAATGATCTACCTTGTTGACTGCTAGCTATTTTTGTAGTTCTAGAAACATTCTTGCTGGGATATTGTTAATTTATTTGGAACTTTTATGATTAGTTAAGCAGGTCTGGAAAGGGGCTCAGTCAAGGGCTAACCGTTGAAGGACGCTTTCCCGAGGAATTTCCCCAGGAATTCTCAGTCTGTGGCTGATGGGCACTGCTAACTAATCCTACTGGGTGCTAGTCCCCTCCTCTTCCTCCTCCCCGCTGGGTTGTTTGCTCATGTGAATGACTGGTCCCCTGCTGAACTTTCCGGGGAGCCCTCTGCAGATTCTTGGTATCCCTGCTCTCTGGTTCTGAGCCCTGTAAACTCCAGCAGTCTTGGGGTTCCAGACACTCAGCTCCACTCTTCAACTCAGAGGGTCTGCCAGACTCTGCCTGGTTTTCCTTCCTGCACGCAGCCTGGAAACTCTCCTGGCAGAATGCTGGAGCCACCACAGGGCTTGTCTCCTATTGATCAAGGATCACTTCTCTCTGCCCAATGTAAAGTGTTCCAACGAGTGTTATTTCGTTTATTGTGTCTGGGTTTTGGCTGGGTCAGAGGGAGGGTTCGTCAGGTTCCATGTTCTTCCACCTGGGGAGGGCCTTTTACATAAAAGCGCTGCCTGAGGGGACACTCTGCTCATCTGTTTCCCATTCAGCACCCAAACCACCCCCCACACAGAACCTCAGGGGCTAGTTACTGCCTTCCTGCCCGTCTCCACCAGAGTCTGGTTCCAGAGTCACCTTCACCTTGGAGAATGCGACAGAGGATGAGAAGGTTGTCCTATTCTCAGCAAAGCCAGGCCTGTGGCAAGTCTGCCCAGCACAATCCCCTCAACTCTCTGAAATGGAAGAACAGGCATACCCGTGACCACAACCTGTCCAGTGGACAGTCATTTCTTGAAGCTCAGGAGTTTGGTGGGTTATTCTCTAGAATGTAAGCTGGTCAAATAGTACTAAAGACAATCCATTAACATCTCAAATCTATCATTCTTTGCCTTAAAGATTTTTCTAAACTTAGTCTGCATAACCTCAGATATGCAGATGACACCACCCTTATGGCAGAAAGTGAAGAGGAACTAAGGAGCCTCTTGAAAAAATAAAATAAAAAAATAAATAAAGAGCCTCGTGAGGAAAGTGAAAAAGCTGGCTTAAAACTCAACATTCAAAAAACTAAGATCAAGGCATCCAGTCCCATCACTTCATGGCAAATAGATGGGGAAACAATGGAAACAGTGATAGACTTTATTTTCTTGGGTTCCAAAATCTCTGCAGATGATGACTGCAGCCATGAAATTAAAAGACACTTGTTCCTTGGAAGACAAGCTGACAAACCTATACAGCATTTTAAAAAGCAGAGACATTACTTTGCTGACAATAGTCCAGATAGTCAAAGCTATGGTTTTCCCAATAGTCATGTATGAACGTGAGAGCTGGATCATAAAGAAGGCTGAGCATTGAAGAACTGATGCATTTAAACTGTGGTGTTAGAGAAGACTCTTGAGAGTTCCTTGGACTGAGGAGATCAAACCAGTCAATCCTAAAGGAAATAAACCCTGAATATCCATTGAAAGGACTGATGCTGAAGCTTTCATACTTTGGCCATCTGATGCCAAGAGCCAACTCATCGGAAAAAACCCTGATGCTGGGGAAGATTGAAAGCAAGAGGAGAAGGGAACGACAGAGGATGAGAAGGTTGGATGGCATCACCAACTCAATGGACACGAGCTTGAATAAGCTCCGGATGATGGTGAAGGACAGGAAAGCCTGGCATGCTGCAGTCCATGGGGTTGCAAAGAGTCAGACAGGACTAAGGGACTAAAAACCAACAGCAGCAAAACTTAGCCTGCCGTCCACATCAACAGCAACAACAGCACAGACCCAAAGACGAGCACAGCTCCTCAGCGGGAGCGGCAGTGCAGAAAGCAAGGTGACTCTCTCAGAATGTGCCTGCACGCTAAGGCACATCAACCGAAGCCACGCCCCCATCACAAGAGACAGTTTGAGGGGTGACAATTCAGTTTCAAAGCCTAAATGAATTGGTGAAAAATGCTTCAGGAGTTCAGAATGCCTCACAGCAGATTTCAAGTCCAATATATGGCTGTGTTAAAATTATGAGTCATTTATAATTAAGCTAACTTACTAAAATCACACTGTTCTTTAAGATGCAGCTATTTTCAGAGAAATTCTGATGGTATGCTACAAACTGAAGCGGAAAACAAAGGATCTAGAACTCTGGAAGTAAAAAATATTTTAATTAGATCACTAGCTTATGTATGATTTTAATGTAATTATTATGAAAGAATCTCAACAATCATTCTAAGGAATATTATGGTGGTACTGAAAAGATCACAAACTTAGGGAGGTCTGAATTCTACATGTCCATTTAGCACCTCTTCTTCACTCTCCTAACCTTACCTGCTGCCCCTCTGCAGGGGACGGTGTCCACTCCATCCCCATGTGCTTGCCTCCTTACTCAGGCCTCAGTCCTCATGTGTCCTCCAGGAAGGGCCCTCCCTCCCCACCACTGTCACATAATCCTGCTTTACTTTCTTTGATACAATTGTCTGAAATTATCCTTTTAAAAAATTATGTATACATTTACCATCTATTTCTCCCTACATCCATGACTACAAATGCAAATGTTACTCGCTCAGTCATGTCCAACTCTTTGCGACTCCACAGACTGTAGCTCACTAGGCTCCTCTGTCCACAGAATTCTCCAGGCAAGAATACTGGAGTGGGTAGCCATTCTCTTCTCCAGGAGATCGAACCCAGGTCTCCTGCATTACAGGCAGATTCTTTACCATCTGAGCCACCTGGGAAGTCAAATGCAAGCTGACTTCCACATCTCAAGTCCATTTCTCTCACTGCTTGCTTAGACAAACACGGAAATGGTCTTATGTTCTTTATTTTGGCTCATATAGTCAATATTAACGCTCACTTGTCGAAAAATATATTTCCTACTGGTTATGAAAACCTACACAAGGCATCCAGCAGTTACACTTGTAATGGCTAACTCATCTTCTGAACCATCTGACGACCCAACTACTACTGGTACCAGTACTTGTCTCTGCCTACAGCCATGGTTTATCCACTCTCTGATGTTTTACTATTGATCAAGGTGGAGTCTATTCCTGCCCATAAAAGCAATCAGTCATACTAATATCACTTTATATGCAGAAGAGTTATTACAAAAGCTATTTATGGGTATTTTCCCCCCACAACTATACAGTTGCTCATATGTCACGTTCATTAGACAACCAGCTACAGTAGGATGTCCTCCTTCCATGAAGAAACACTCAGGGCAATGCAGGCGCGTGCTCAGCCGTGTCTGACTTTTGCGACCCTATGGACTGTAGCCCCCCAGGCTCCTCTGTCCCTGGGATTCTCCAGGTGAGAACTCCGCAGTGGTAGCCATTTCCTTCTCCAGGGGATCTTCCCAACCCAGGAATGAACCCACATTTCCTGCTGTGTCTCATGCACTGTGGGCAGATTCTTTACCACTGAGCCGCCAGGAAAGTCCACTTAGGGTAAACCACCCATTCAAATGTTTTTCTAGGGTGGATGCACCCCAGGAGGGTTCTAAAGCTCTTTCCCTCTGCCCACACTAAGAATCTGCCATGTACCCCTCATAACTGTTGGGATGGGTCATGTTCCTCCTTTCACAGGGGGCAGGAATTTATCCTCTGGGCCGAGGAATGCTTATCAAATACATGATGAACTATCATATGTGCACTCTCAACTCCAGATGCACTAACACCTGGGATGGATTCTGCTTGTTCCAATGCAACAGTGAGAAATGGACCTGGCCCTAACCTTGGCCCCTAGGCAGTTACATGAGTTCATGTACTAATAATTCAGCCTCTGTTCCAACTCCCGCAGCTGCTGCCTGCTCAGTCCCAGTCCCTGATGGGAGCGGNGAATGCTTATCAAATACATGATGAACTATCATATATGCACTCTCAACTCCAGATGCACTAACACCTGGGATGGATTCTGTTTGTTCCAATGCAACAGTCAGAAATGGACCTGGCCCTAACCTTGGCCCCTAGGCAGTTACATGAGTTCATGTACTAATAATTCAGCCTCTGTCCCAACTCCTGCAGCTGCTGCCTGCTCAGTCCCAGTCCCTGATGGGAGCGGGATGAGACAGTGCACCATGGACACGACCAGCACTGGAGGTGAAGGGGACCTTACCTTTCCGTCCCCTGCTCTCTCCACCCTCATCGAGTTGTCTGACCCAGATTTTCTGGGAAGCTGTGTAGTGGGCAAACACTGTAATGCCCTCACATCACATAGCCAACCCTTATATTACATGTTATCTCCTCCGGAGCCAGAAAAGAAAAACCAGTTTAGTTTGTAGGGCTGCTTGTTAAAGAGGAAGGAGGTCTATTTCTAAGAGACTCTTTCCTGTGGACCACAGATATTTAATTTGGGGTTTTAGAAAATTTTTTCAATGGTATACTATAGGATACCAACTCACAGAATTTTAATATACATTACACACAAACTGGTTTTGTAAGCAAGCTGTGAAGCAGTGAGTCAAACCTATTTCTCTATCATAAGAATTCTCAGAACCCTTAATACACTGACATGTACTACAAAGTTAAATGAGGCAAATTCAGGGTAAAGTGTTTCTGGAACTTATTTGATCATGGACTGTTTTATCAGAGGCTATCTTTTCAGTCCTCTGTTTCTGCAAAATACATCAGGAAGTGCTGCAGCTAACAAAAAACAAAAAAATTATGTTTATCAAAATAGTACATGTATATTCCTGAAGTCAACAGTGCCCACAAGGGCTCATGATGAAGCGTGTTAGTGCCTCATCGGTGCTCCCCATCTGTCTGTCCCATGTTTTTTTTTAACCACATCAGGCAGCATGCAAGGCCTTAGTTCCCAGCTGCTGCTAAGTCACTTCAGTCGTGTCCAACTCTGTGCGACCCCATAGACGGCAGCCCACCAGGCTCCCCCGTCCCTGGGATTCTCCAGGCAAGAACACTGGAGTGGGTTGCCACTTCCTTCTCCAATGCATGAAAGTGAAAAGTGAAAGTGAAGTCGCTCAGTCGTGTCCAACTCTTAGTGACCCCATGGACTGCAGCCCGCCAGGCTCTCTGTCCATGGGATTGTCCAGGCGAGNCTTCCTTCTCCAAAGAATGAAAGTGAAAAGGGAAAGTGAAGTTGCTCAGTCGTGTCCAACTCTTAGTGACCCCATGGACTGCAGCCTACCAGGCTCTCTGTCCATGGGATTGTCCAAGCAAGAGTACTGGAGCAGGGTGCCATTGCCTCTTCTGTTAGTTCCCAGACCAGGGATCAAACTCATGCCCCCTGAGCTGGAAGAGCAGACTCTTAACCACTGGAATATAAAGGAAGTCCCTGTCCTGCCTTTTTGAAAGCAGCTACAGTCAGTTCTTCCAGTATTTACCTTCACTTTTTCTAAATAACATGTCAACACTGATATTTATTCTTTCCCATTTTAAATATTGCTTACTGATTTCCTGCTGTGGAAGCTGAGGACTAGCTTCCTTAAACCCTTCCCATCCCTCCACACAAACACGCCTCCACTGCATCTTCCCAATAACCTACAATTCTGGCTCGAATCCATATGCCACATTTAATTATTATCAGAATATATATATATAATCTATAACTGAGCCATGTATTATTTCTTTTCTTGTAAAACTGCATTTTCTTAGTGTTAATAGTCACCTTATTTGCTTAGTTTTTTGGAAAACATTCCTATCACTAATACATAATCAAACTCTCCAATCAGAGCTTATAAACCCAGCTCAACATGCTCAAGAACACTAGACAGTCTTCCGGGGAAAACATTGCTCCTGGAATCCTCTGGGGGCTCTTCCTGCTTCCGTCTGGGCTGCTCTCCAGACCTGCTGAAGCTTTTCTTCACCATCATCCTAGGAATTCTGTTTCTCTCCTCAACTGGACAGATCTGCTAAGAGCGACTCGTCTCTCTTCCACACTCTCTCTTCCTTCTTATTCGTTTATTCCCTCGTTTGTAGAGCATATCCTCCAGCCACTTCCTGATAAAGTCTGCACATGAGCTAAACTGGAGCCCTTGTATGCCTGGAAGTTACTATTTCTTCACACTGCCTGAAACTTTGGCTAAGTAAATAAAGTGAAAGGGAAAGTTGCTTGGTCGTATTCAACTATACAGTCCATGGAATTCTCCAGGCCAGAATACTGGAGTGGGTAGCCATTCTCTTCTCCAGAGGATCTTCCCAACCCAGGAATCAAACCTAGGTCTCTCCCCTTGCAAGCGGATTCTTTACCTGCTGAGCCACAAGGGAAGCCCAAGAATACTGGAGTGGGTAGCCTATCCCTTCTCCAGCAGATCTTCCTGATCCAGGAATTGAACCAGGGTAAGTAAATACACAGTAAAAATCATTTTCTACTTACAGGGTTGCTGCTGAAACACTGCAGTTCCTTAGGACCTTTATGAAGGCTTTCGTGATTTTTTGCTCTGACTGTCGTGAAATGTACAAAAGTACATACTGAAGATGGCTCTCTCCCCACTCATTATGTCCTTGGTGGACCTTTTCCAACTCAGTCATATCCTTCAGTTCTGAACAATCTTCTTGTATTACTTCTTTAGTGAATTTGTCTCCTTTTTCTCTCTTCTCTTTCTTTCTCAAGCTCCTAGTATACAGGACTTAAAAATTAACTCTCTAATTTTCTAAGCATTCTCAGCTTTTCTCAGTCTTTTTGTTCTTGCATGTAAAGGTTTAACATTATCTTTTGTTCTTTTAAAACAACTTTATTTTTTAAACTATTTTTGACTGCACTGGGTCTTCGTGGCTGGCTGCCGGTTTTCTCTAGCTGTCGCGAGAAGGGGACCACGCTTCGCTTCAGGGCGTGGGCTCCTCACCGGGGTGGCTCAGGCTCTAGGCTGCAGCAGCGGGGCTCCCCAGCTCTTGAGTGCAGGTTCAGCAGTTGCAGCACGGGCTTAGTTGCTCCATGGCATGTGGAATCTTCCTGCACCAGGGATTGAACCCATGTCCCCTCCATTGACAGGTGGATTCTTATCCATTGAACCACCGGGGAAGCCCTACCATCGTCTTTTAACGCTTCCCTTAAAGCCTTCTACTTCTGCAATCGTGCCAAGAGCTTTCTTGTTCTAATTATCCCTTCTCTAGAGCATCCTCATGAATGCACAATGGTCTCCTGTAAGATACACCTGAGGCTATTAATTGGTTTTTGTCCTTAAGTTTTCTTCTGCTCCCATCATAGTGTCTCATTCCTCTGTGGGTCTTTAAAAATAATTACTATTTTTAATTTATTTTGGCCCTGTTCATTTTGGAACCTTTCCTCAATTGGGTATTACTCTTTAGCTGTGCATTCATACTCAAGAGTGAGGCACCACCAGGCTGATGAGAAGCACGTAGAGAGGGGTGGGGCCCATCGTCAGGGGCACTAGGGTGCAGACCCAACTGTTTCATCAGAGACTCCCCAGTGTCCATCCCTGCAGCTCCTTTCTTGCAGGCTGGTCAGCTTCTCAGATGACCTCTCCAATTCTCTGCCCAGGGGAGACAAGTTTGACTGCCAGGGTTCTGGGAGGCACCAGAAAGAGGCCTAACAAACAATGTCATCTTTTAAGAAGTCTTTCAAATGCTAGTCAAGAAAAGTTTTACAACAGGATAGAGGAAAGTGAGTGGCTTGCCCAAGAGCACAGAATTAGTAGCAGATGGAGCCAGGACTAGGGTCTTCTGACTCTATCAACAGTGCTCTCTTTCTATGACACCACCCCAGATCTAAAATGATATTTCCGTCACGTGACACATGTTAAGACTTGCCCAGTACACTCTGGCTTTTACTTAAATTACAGATGAGGCTGTTCTCCAAACACTTACTTTTCATTTTGTAACATATAAACTATAATGTACTAATATATCTAAGTCACCGGGTGAGAGTGAAGAACGACAAATAAAATTTCAGTGTTCCAAAACCTACTCCCCATCTCCAGCTCTGGTTCGCCCAGTGAAAACAGTGGCCACGATAACCGCTGTGGCAGGGCACACACCGNCACCGGGTGAGAGTGAAGAACGACAAATAAAATTTCAGTGTTCCAAAACCTATTCCCCATCTCCAGCTCTGGTTCGCCCAGTGAAAACAGTGGCCACGATAACCGCTGTGGCAGGGCACACACCACGTCTGGTAAGGGCCACCTCATGGACTCCTGACCACAACTCCAGGAGGCGGGGACACTGTCATCTAAGCTACACACGTTGAGGCTAAGAGATTCAACAACTTCCCAAGGGCCTCACAGACAGTATGTGACAAAGCTGAGCCCCGTTCCACAGCCAGCACTCAGGCTCCTTTTCCTCCTGCTCTAAAGGAAAGGCAAGAAAAGGAAGCAAAGGGAAGGAGCCACCCAGGATCTGCCGCTCGGAGGACACGAGGTCAGGGGTTCTCCTCTCTCGGGACGTTCTGTCTGTTGCACTGCTCCATCCCCTGTTTATCCCATGCTCAGCTTTTCAGAACCCATTTCCAAAAAACGGCAACAGGTAGTGATACCAACAAAACATAACAAAACCAAGCAAAACATGTTTTGGAAAGCTTATTAAAGAGCTTTACCTGGAACTCCTGTCTTTATCACTCCAAACTTATAAAGAGTGGCATGTAAGGTACTGTGGGAAACTCTGAGATTGCACATGAATATCAGGGCCAATTCCCCACACTCACCTCTTATTTTTCTTGTAATTTTCCAGTTGTTGGGACTGCATATGTTTGTGTCTCTCTAATTCACACTGTCCACATAAATCCTCCAGATTCAGCAGGTGGTTTTCTACCTCCTCAAAACTAGCCTCTAAATGAGCTGAAAGTATACAAGGTCAAAAAAGGAAATAAACGTCAAAAATTAGAACCCTTGATCATGGAGAAAAGAAAAAGTGTCGAAAAGTTAAAAGTTTGAACTGCTGAGATTATTTTGCATTTATTTAAAATTTTTATGAAACTTTCTTGAAGCAAAATAAAATGTACCAACATTAAAATATATTTCAAATTATTTTTGAGTATATTTTTATATCTCGAACATTTTTAAGACACAACTTCCCAAAATACTTTACACATCGTTAACCAGGATAGGGAAACAGAGTATCTTGATTAATCCTGTGTTGATATCTTAATGATCGCATATACCACACATGAATAATCAATTTCCAAATAATAAGAATATATCAAAATATAATTAACACAAATTACGCCAAACATAATTTAATATTTGTTACTTTCGCATTGTTTGGCCTTGAACATGATATACATAAATCTCCAAGGCACTGCACACACACTTAGGAAACATCGCTCACTGTCCACTGGTCTTTCAACCACTCCACATTGCCTCTAGGCCACAGAACTCGGCAGATGGAGATCCTCTCTGTCAAATCCTTCATTTAAAACACTGAAGTCACAGCTGCAGAGATTATTTCAGTGCCCTGCCCAAAGTCACCTAGCTAGTGATGAGCAGTCAGGGATCAAAACTGAGTCTCTCTTTCACACAATGATTTCCAGTTGATAGGTGCTTAAGTAAACCAAGACTTCACGGTTGCAGGGGTGAGGACCAGTTGTTTTCTTAGACAACAGAAAAGTTTGAGGGGGTCAAAGGTCTTAGACCTCAGACAGCATCATGGCCATCTACCAGGCACTTGCCACACGTCCCAGACACTGGGACACAAAGATGAAAAAGAGAAACCGTGTGCTCAGAGAGCTCTGTTTCAGAGACAACACAGCCTGACAGAGGGTGAGGGCCTGTGAACACCAAAGGAGAGGCATCTGCCACAGACGGGTGAGTGTGAGACGCGGCAAGAATGTGTGTCACGGGGGTCGAGGCGGGGAGAGCAAGCTGGCTGTGCTGCTCTGCAGCCTGAGTTCCATCAAACAGCTAAGATTCAAGGGTGCTGGGTCTAACTCCTCCCCTTAGCTGCTAGACTGCCATGTGACTTTCTAAGTTAGTTTCTGTAGCACCAACATAAGGAGCAAGTTTCGAATTCCATGGACAGAGGAGCCTGGTGGGCTACGGTCCATGGGATCGCAGAGAGTCGGACGTGGCCGAGCAACCAACACTTTCACTTTTTCTTTTCCGGAATTAAAACTTGCAGTTTTAGGTTTACTAAGATGCAAATTTTGCCTCTTTTAAATGAATTTGTTTGACCCAGAGATATTAAATCCAGAAACATATACATTAAAAAAATTTTTTTTAGCCACATGGTATGGCACGTGGGACCTTAGTTCCCCAGTGAGAGTCACTCAGTCGTGTCCAACTCTACAATCCCATGGACTATACTATATCCCATGGAATTCTCCAGGCCAGGATACTGGAGTAGGGAGCCTTTCCCTTCTCCAGGGGATCTTCCCAACCCAGGGGTCGAACCCAGGTCTCCTGCATTGCAGGCAGACTCCTTACCAGCTGAGCCACAAAGGCAGCCCTTAAACTTGGGGAAAAGTGAAGTTCCCTCCACCCGTTTCCCCGAACAAAGATCAAACCCGCACCCCCTGCATTGGAAGGCTGAGTCTTAATCACTGGACTACCAGGGAACTCCCCACATTTTTTAATATCCTAAGTTTTAACTCTATTAAATATCTGTGCTTTTGTACTTGGTAGGGTTTAGGGCTTAAAAAGACATGGATTTAGGAGGAAAATTAAATTTTACTAAAAAGTTAAAACGTGGCAAGTAGTTTAGCACTCCTCTTCAAGAACATTTTAGGTAATGACTTTTATCCTAATTGATACATCACTGTAGATCAGTGTAAGTCTGGAAAAGACTGATAATGCAGTTCATAACAGTTTTGAATCTATCTTCAGGGGTCGCATACAACAGCTACTACCTGTGACTATGGAAAGCTTAACCTGAAACAGTTAGCAAAAATCTAAGTTTTAATCAATGAAAAATTACATCTAAGATTTTCAGAAATGTCATCAGTGGTACCTGGGGAATATATATTTAGAAAGGAAAACAGGAAAAATGGTGTTAATGTATCAGTTGCTGTACAGATTATTTTTGTTATTAAATGGAAAAACGAGTGGGAGCCTCAGCCTGGGAGCTTGTGCTACTGGCCCTAAAGAAGGAGTGTTCAGCTCACTGTTAGAACTAGTTTGACAGGGTCTTATAAGATGATCATAACTAACAGGATTATTTAAAGGCTATTTCACTTTGATTAATGATAAGAACTAGAATAATTACATTTAATACAGAATCCATTTAGCTCTAAGCTACTTGGTTCCTTTAGCATCACACATGTTATCCTCAGCATACAGGGGGCTGGGTAACAGAAAGGCTTTGACATATAGGCCAGCAGTGTGTCCTGGAGCTGGACAGCAACCTGAGACTTAAAGTGCTTGGGAGAGTCTGGGGTCACGTTATGGCTCCTGCCAACTCCCAGTTCTCCCCTTTAGAAGTTTCAAAGGCTCCTGAGGACTTACAGTTTAACTCCCTACCCAAGCATTCAGGGAGCTCTCACTCCCTGCTCAGAGACTACTTTTCTAGCCTCACCAACACCCTCCTTCATGACTGCTCATCACTCCAAGGAGGGTCCCACGTGTGCCTGCCTGTCCTGAGGGGTCTTTGCTTCCCTCCCTCCCCAACCCCACATCTCCCTGGCAGGTTCACGTCAGAGCTCCCTCTCCCTCATCTGTGCTTCCATTGACCTATGAACCCTGCCCAGGACTCATACTCTGACATTATACCACTATTTTGCACTCTTATATTTCTCAGCATTCTGTAAATACCTTAAGGGTAAAGACTATATCTTTGCAACATCCAGTCCCATCACTTCATGGCAAATAGATGGGGACAAAGTGGAAGCAGTGACAGATTTCATTTTCTTGGGCTCCAAAGTCACTGCAGACGGTGACTGCAGCCATGAAATTAAAAGATGCTTGCTCCTTGGAAGAAAAGCCAGAAAAAAACCTAGATAGTATATTAAAAAGCAGAGATGCTACTTTGCCAAAAAAAGGTCCATCTAGCCAAAGTTATGGTCTTTTCAGTAGTCATGTACGGATGTGAGAGTTGGACTGGAATGAAGGCTGAGCACCGCAGAATTGACGCTTTTGAACTGTGGTGTTGGAGAAGACTCTTGAGAGTCCCTTGGACTGCAAGGAGATCCAACCAGTCAATCCTAATGGAAATCAATTCTGAATATTCACTGGAAGGACTGATGCTGAAGCTCCAAACTTTGGTCACCTGATGCAAAGAGATGACTCACTGGAAAAGACTGATGATGGGAAAATCGAGTGCAGCAGGAGAAGGGGGCGACAGAGGATGAGATGGTTGGATGGCATCATCAATTCAATGGACATGAGTCTGAGCAAACTCAGGAGATGGTGAAGGACAGGGAAGCCTGATGTGCTGCAGTCTGTTGGGTCACAAAGAGTTGGACACAAATTAGCCTGAACAACGAAACACCTGGTCTGCTGAATGCAATTAAGAAGGATTTCTGGAGATACAATGATTCTATCACTCTGAAACAAAAAATAACCAAGAAAGCAAATCTATGATTCATATTCATCTAATTTACATATGAGGAGGTTATGCTAAATTTTGTTAATGAGCAAATTAAACATGGGCAGAGAACTTTGAAAACACTGTTATCAGTATATCAAGTTGGGCCCCAGTGAGTTAAAGCAGAAGCAGCCGTGGAACTTCTCCATTTTAACTCTTATCAGGCTTGAGGTCAGTAATAACGTATATAAGAACTGTACCGATGAACATGAATTTTCTTCCCTTTTTATAGGAAAAACTTTACAAAAATCTCTTTAAATAATAAGCATATATATAGTATGTACTCTGAATATTTTATATTGAGTTTAAACAGGCGGAGATTTAATCTCCCCGTCACACCCAGCTCATCTGCTAGGAAACAGTTGCAGATTTGAGTAAATCTGGTAACTAGATTTAGAATGCATAAGACACTAGCAGGCCTCCACAGACACAAAAGTACCTTCACAAGAAGTTCAGCCTCACCATCTTGCTCACTATAACAACAGTATATGTCTCAGTTAACAATCGGTGGGGAGGATGGGTGGAATCTTACTGGGAAGGGCCATCTGGGAGAGCCTGACAGCTGTGCAGGAAAGAGCGTCACAGACCCTCGTGTGGAGACCGCCCCAGAGGAAGAGCCGTGCTGTCTGGAATTTTCCTTTGTGCCATTTTCAGATGCATACTATGTGTAGTGTGACCCCTGACATATGAAGAGTGGAGCAGCACATTAAAATTCATAACTTCACATTTAATGAGTATTTTCTAGCAAAAAAAATTAGCCTCAGGGAACAAAGAAATCTTTGCAAACCCATAGGTCACAGGAGGCCAGGTACTAAATGACCACAAGAGTCTTCTAATGCTTTTGTCGCTCTTCATGTGATAGGGTAATGATGGTGTAGTAACAAGGAACTTTGAAGAGTGCATTAAAATCCATCATGGAACAAATGAGATCTGTGCAGTATATACTAAACCATGTCGAAAGAGAGCTAATATGCCCCTTGAAGGGTCTAATCTCAGAACGTAACCTGGACCATAAGATAATCTGTTTCATGAAACCGTAAAAACTGTGACAGTCTCCTAGCTGGATGCACTCTCAAATTCTGTACAGAGAAAGCAGAACAGTAATGTATCTGGTCAGGTCAGATTGAAAGAAAGAGGCAAGCAAGCTCAGTACAAGGCTGTCATTCTCTTACAGAACTGTGTTATCTAGGAATTAACAGAATCTTCTGTTCTAGATGNCATTTTAACTCTTATCAGGCTTGAGGTCAGTAATAACGTATATAAGAACTGTACCGATGAACATGAATTTTCTTCCCTTTTTATAGGAAAAACTTTACAAAAATCTCTTTAAATAATAAGCATATATATAGTATGTACTCTGAATATTTTATATTGAGTTTAAACAGGCGGAGATTTAATCTCCCCGTCACACCCAGCTCATCTGCTAGGAAACAGTTGCAGATTTGAGTAAATCTGGTAACTAGATTTAGAATGCGCGTGCATAAGACACTAGCAGGCCTCCACAGACACAAAAGTACCTTCACAAGAAGTTCAGCCTCACCATCTTGCTCACTATAACAACAGTATATGTCTCAGTTAACAATCGGTGGGGAGGATGGGTGGAATCTTACTGGGAAGGGCCATCTGGGAGAGCCTGACAGCTGTGCAGGAAAGAGCGTCACAGACCCTCGTGTGGAGACCGCCCCAGAGGAAGAGCCGTGCTGTCTGGAATTTTCCTTTGTGCCATTTTCAGATGCATACTATGTGTAGCGTGACCCCTGACATATGAAGAGTGGAGCAGCACATTAAAATTCATAACTTCACATTTAATGAGTATTTTCTAGCAAAAAAAATTAGCCTCAGGGAACAAAGAAATCTTTGCAAACCCATAGGTCACAGGAGGCCAGGTACTAAATGACCACAAGAGTCTTCTAATGCTTTTGTCACTCTTCATGTGATAGGGTAATGATGGTGTGGTAACAAGGAACTTTGAAGAGTGCATTAAAATCCATCATGGAACAAATGAGATCTGTGCAGCATATACTAAACCATGTCGAAAGAGAGCTAATATGCCCCTTGAAGGGTCTAATCTCAGAACGTAACCTGGACCATAAGATAATCTGTTTCATGAAACCGTAAAAACTGTGACAGTCTCCTAGCTGGATGCACTCTCAAATTCTGTACAGAGAAAGCAGAACAGTAATGTATCTGGTCAGGTCAGATTGAAAGAAAGAGGCAAGCAAGCTCAGTACAAGGCTGTCATTCTCTTACAGAACTGTGTTATCTAGGAATTAACAGAATCTTCTGTTCTAGATGAAGGTGTCTTTTTAAGTAGCTCATACAAAATAACCTAAGCAACAGAGAATTCAGAAAAGCTCTTGACATGTTACTTTTAAAATAGGAATAGGATTAGACTACCCTCTAGTGGAAGTTCAGGAGAATTCAATAAATATGTTCCAAACATCTTAGCAGTTTCACAGCAAAATGCACAGAACAAGTGTTGTAGGGAAAACCACTAGGCCACACTTTCTTCAGTTTAAGTCTGAATTTTGCAATAGGAGCTCATGATCTGAGTCACGGTCAGTCCCATTAGTGACCCGGATAACCACAATGATGTTGTCACTCACCTAGAGCCAGACATCCTGGAGTGTGAAGTCAAGTAGGCATTAGGAAGCATTACTACAAACAAAGCTGCGTGTGATGGAATTCCAGCTGAACTGTTTCATATCCTAAAAGATGATTCTGTAAAAGTGCTGCACTCAAGAGCCCAGCAAATTTGGAAAACTCAACAGTGGCCCGAGGACTAGAAAAGGTCAGTTTTCATTCTAATCCCAAAGAAGCGCAATGCCAAAGAATGTTCAAACTACTGTACAATTGCACTCATTTCACACGCTAGCAAAGTAATGCTCAAATCCTTCAACCTAGGCTTCAACAGTACGTGAACCAAAAACTTGCAGATGTACAAGCTGGATTTTTAAAAAGGCAGAGGAACCAGAGATCAAATTGCCAATATCCGTTGGATCACAGAAAAAGTAAGAGAATTCCAAAAACATATCTATCTCTACTTCATTGACTACGCTAAAGCCTTTGACTGTGTGGATCACAACAAACTGGGAAATTCTTAAAGAGATGGGAATACCAGACCACCTTACCTGCCTCCTGAGAAACCTGTATTCAGGTCAAGAAACAACAGAATCCAATATGGAACAATGGACTGGTTCAAAACTGGGAAAGGAGTACGTCAAGGCTGTCTGTTGTCACCCTGCTTGTTTAACTTACATGCAGTGTACATTGTGCAGCTGAACAACAAGAAAGCGTTGGTGGGTCAGTCGGTAAAGAATCCGCCTGCAACACAAGAGAGCGTCTGCAGTGCAGGAGACCCAGGGATCGAACCTGGAAGATCCCCTGGAGAAGGAAATGGCAACCCATTCCAGTATTCTTGCCTGGGAAATCCCATGGACAGAGGAGACTGGCGGGCTACAGTCCACGGGGTCGCAAGAGTCAGACATGACTTAGCACTAAACCAAGAAAGTGTACAGAATCTGGGGGACAATATTCCATTCTATCCTTACACACTATTTTTCAATATACAGAATACTACACTGTTCTTCTCACATTTCACACCAGAGTTTTGTACTCTTAACTACTGTGTTCAGTTCAGTTCAGTTGCTGAGTCGTGTCCAAATCTTCGCGACCCCATGAACTGCAGCATGCCAGGACTCCCTTTCCATCACCAACTCCCGGAGTTCACTCAAACTCATGTGCATCGAGTCAGTGATGCCATCCAGTCATCTCATCCTCTGTCGTCCCCTTCTCTTCCTGCCCCCAATCCCTCCCAGTAACAGGGTCTTTTCCAATGAGTCAACTCTTCGCATGAGGTGGCCGAAGTATCAGAATTTCAGCCTCAGCATCAGTCCTTCCAATGAACACCCAGGACTGGTCTCCTTTAGGATAGACTGGTTGGATCTCCTTACAGTCCAAGCGACTCTCAAGAGTCTCCAGCACCACAGTTCAAAAGCATCAATTCTTCGGCACTCAGCTTTCTTTACAGTCCAACTCTCACATCCATACATGTCCACTAAAAAAACCATAACCTTGACTAGACGGACCTTTGTTGGCAAAGTAATGTCTCTGCTTTTGAATATGCTATCAAGGTTGGTCATAACTTTCCTTCCAAGGA
>SJYW01033599.1:360319-384787 GCA_006410735.1 Raphicerus campestris
CCAGCATTTCTCATGATGTACTCTGCATAGAAGTTAAATAAGCAGGGTGACAATATACAACCTTGACGTACTCCTTTTCCAATTTGGAACCAGTCTGTTGTTCCATGTCCAGTTCTAACTGTTGCCTCCTGACCTGCATACAGATTTCTCAAGAGGCAGGTCAGGTGGTCTGGTATTCCATCTCTTTCAGAATTTTCCACAGTTTATTGTGATCCACACAGTCAAAAGCTTTGGCATAGCTGATAAAGCAGAAGTAGATGTTTTTCTGGAACTCTCTTGCTTTTTCGATGATTCAGCAGATGTTGGCAATTTGATCTCTTGTTCCTCTGCCTTTTCTAAAATCAGCTTAAACATCTGGAAGTTCACAGTTCACGTATTGCTGAAGCCTGGCTTGGAGAATTTTGAGCATTACCTTACTAGCATGTGAGATGAGTGCAATTGTGCGGTAGTTTGAGCATTCTTTGGCATTGCCTTTCTTTGGGATTGGAATGAAAACTGACCTTTTCCAGTGTAGGACAAGCTAAATTGTGTAACGTCCATCCAAATCCTCCCGTCAAAGACAATGGTTTTGTAAATCTGCAAAGGCCAGAGAGACTCCCAGGAGAAAGTGAGCATCCTGGCGGCAGCTGCCTGGTCTAGTCCACTGCTGTGTCCCCTCAGCCCACAAATGGTGCAAGGGACCCACAGACGCCTAACATGTACCAGGCACCCTCCCCTCACTAGGGGCCCTCCAGCTATCCTGTGAAGCAGGTTCTCTCATCTCCAATCCTAAAAGCAAAGAAATTAAAGCTTAGAGAAGTCAGAAAACCTGCATGGAGTCTCGCAGTTAGGAAGCTGGGGAACTGCGGTCCAAACCCAGATCTGAAAGTCAGTTCACAGCCCTTCTTTCCCAATTCCCGGCATACCTTTATTTATTATCTCTTTTACCTTTATTATCTCTCTCTTTTTTTTTAATGACAAGCCTCACCAGTGATTATCTATTACACAGGCTTTGTAAATTGGATGGATCACATCCCATTAAAAAAACAACGAGTGGATTATCTGTTCTTACTTAATTCCTGAGGGAGCATGTAATCAGGAGTCATATTTATTAAGCTACAGGATAACACAGCTAAAAGCATCATCAAAGGTTCAAATTGCTCACATCATATTAATCCCTTATTCTTTAATAAGGGCAGACCCTCTAGAGAGCAAGGCAAGACTAAAAGAGTTAAGTGGCCTAGGAAATACAGGGACTGAATGGATATGGTATTAGATTTGACAGTGAAAGGGTAAAAAGTTCAGCGAAGTTAAGAGAATCCTGTGACTACATATAGATTAGTTACTATTTTCTTCTAAGTAATTTTTATCTTTCATTATTGCTTGATTAAGCCTTGTAATACTATATCAAAGTAATTAGGGAATGACAAAGAGCATTCTGAGGCTACCCTGAAAAAGGGAAGCTATCAGTATTTCCCTGGTGGTTCAGTTGCTAAAGAATCTACCTGCAATGCAGGAGACCTCAGTTTGAATCCCGAGTCAGGAAGATCGCTGGAGAAGAGATAGGCTACCCACTCCAGTATTCTTGGACTTCCCTGGTGGCTTAGCTGGTAAAGAATCCGCCCACAACGTGGGAGGCCTGGGTTCCATCCCTGGGTTGGGAAGATCCCCTAGTGAAGGGAAAGGCTACCCACTCTGTATGTTGGCCTGGAGAATTTCATGAACTGTATAGTCCATGCGGTCGCAAAGGGTCAGACACAACTGAGCGACTTTCACTTCATCTCCAAA
This sequence comes from Raphicerus campestris, assembly GCA_006410735.1. Classification (NCBI taxonomy): domain Eukaryota; kingdom Metazoa; phylum Chordata; class Mammalia; order Artiodactyla; family Bovidae; genus Raphicerus; species Raphicerus campestris. The sequence goes on from SJYW01033599.1 coordinate 362,087, forward strand.
ATAAGAAATCCACAGTTTATGGGCAAGCATTAAAACCAAATGATTCAAATTTCTAAGAATGGTGCATAATCTCATTAAAATGAATTCATGAAATACATTAATAATATAGACATGTATTTATACAAGCCAGCAAATTTGGTTTCCAAATGTTTTCCTCAGGCAAGGGCAATAGTAGAAATAAACAAATGGGTCTAGATCAAACTATAAAGATATTTGTACAGCAAAGGAAACCATCAACAAAATGAAATGGCAACCTCCTGAATGGGAAAAGATACTGCAGATGATACATATGATAAGGAGTTAATATACAAAATAAGTAAAGAACTCACAACTCAAAAACAAACAATCTGATTAAAAAAATAGGCAAAGGACCTGTATAAACATTTTCCCAAGGACCTGAAAAAACAGATACATGAAGAGATATGCTCAACATGGTAATCATCAGGGAAATGCAAATCAAAACCACAGCACCACCTCACACCTGTCAGAATGGCTATTACTAAAGGACAAGTGCTGGCAAGGGGAGCCCTCGGGCACTGCTGGTGGGTATGTAATTTGGTATAGCCCCCACTATGAGAACAATATGGAAGTTCCTTAAAAAATCAAAAGTAGAGCTACCGTATGATCCAGCTACTCTGCTCCTTGGTATTTATCCAAAGAAAATGGAAACACTCGTGAGGAAAGATACACGTGCCCCCGCTATGGTCACTGCAGCATTTTAGTTACAGCAGCCAAAATACGGAAGGAAACCGCAACAGCCCTCAACAGAGGAGCGGATAAAGGAGATGTGGTGCGCATGCACACGGAGCCTTACTCACACAATGCAATACCGCGGTTCACAACAACACGGATAGACCCAGGGGGTGATACGTTATGTGGAGTGACTGAGAAAGACAAACACCGTGTGACTGCCTTTGTATATGAAATCTAAAGAACACGAGTGGATGACCAGGACAGAAGAAGACTCGCAAGCAGAGAACAAAGCGGTGGAGGCCAGAGGGGAGGGCGGTGGGGCAGTTGGGGGAAGCGGCTGAGGCGGCTCAGAGGCACAGACTCTCAATTATAGGGCAGCATGGGGCGCGACGTACAGCGAAAGAATGCCACTGATATTAGTGCGCCTGTGTGTGGCGGCAGATGGCCACTAGGCTTAGAATGGTGATCAGTTCATCATGTATGCTGGGCTTCCCCGGTGGCTCAGAGGTTAAAGCGTCTGCTTCCAATGCAGGAGACTTGGGTTCGATCCCTGGGTCGGGAAGATCCCCTGGAGAAGGAAATGGCCAACCCACTCCAGTATTCTTGCCTGGAGAATCCCATGGATGGAGGAGCCTGGTAAGCTACAATCCACGGGGCTGCAAAGAGTGGGACACCACTGAGCGACTTCACCTTCATAATGTATATAAAGGGTGAAAAAAGGGAAAGTTGCTCAGTCGTGTCCGACTCTTTGCAACCCCATGGGATAGACAGTCCATGGAATTCTCTAGGCCAGAATGCTGGAGTGGGTAGCCTTTCCCTTCTCCAGCGGATCCTCCCAACCCAGGGGTTGAATCCAGGTCTCTAGTACTACAGCCATATTCTTTACCAGCTGAGCCACCAGGGAAGCCCAAGAATACTGGAGTGGGTAGCCTATCCCTTCTCCAGAGGATCTTCCCAACCCAGGAAATGAACCCGGGTCAAGCACTATTAAGACACAATGTACATACAGTGTACATAAGTGTACGCTATGTTGCATACCTGAAACTAATATAATATTGCAGGTCAACTATACTTCAATTAAAAATAAGAATTAAATTATTTGGAAGTGACTGTCAAGACTGAGACTTCTGCTTTAATTTAGCTTTAATTTGCCTTTGGTGGTCGATGTTCTCAGATTAGTAAAGACAGAACTCAAGTGAGCATTTGGGAAACCCATCAGTCATTTAAAAAGTCAAAACGCAGTTTCTGAAGATGGTATCATATCAACTAAACATCACTTCTTCAGGACAGCAGAATCCTAATTGAGAAGGAAAATACACTATATTCTATCTTAAGTATAATTAACTATGAGAATAATTAGAACTGAGGCCAAATGCATTTAATCAGCAGAGTGGCATCAAACAAATAACATTTATAAACAGAATCTACTCTCGGCTGGAAAGGAAAGCGGGATAGTCTCATAGGTGGATGTCTCTGCAAAGAAATATACAACCATTGAAAAACAAAGACTCAGAGAGATACAGGAAGAGATGCTGAACAGAAAGTGGCTAAAAGGAATATTCCCCCAGTGTCTTGGAGGCTTTTTCTGTCAGTTATCAAAGGCTTGAGAAGGACCATTCCTACACCTATAAGAGGGAAATAAGGCCAGAGGGCCTTCCTCCTAAACCCAGTCTCTTTTCCCCCACCCTGCTTTCAGAAATAACAGAACACAGATTCCAGGCCTTCAGGAATGCGGGTCATGGGGTCTGCTGACAGGTGCCACTCCAAATGCCTCATCCTCCATTGAGTACTTCATCACTTCGGCTGGGATCCTGGATACACACCTTACTGTGTGTGACCCTGAGCAAGTCTCCACCCCTCCAAGCCCAATCTGCCTAAGCTGTAAAGTGGGATAACAAAAGCTACTTCCACAGGGATCTTGTGAGGATTGCAAATAATGTCTGTAAAGCACCTAACCATCTCAGACATGCAGTAGGCGCTACAAACGTTAGCGGCATTCCAAATACCAATGGGGTTCATTTCATTCACACAGTTTTATGCTTTGCTAATTACTTGCTTTGTAAATCAGCTCTGTTTTGCTTTTCAAAATGTAGTATTGAAAAACAGAAGAGATGATGGGGTAGCTTTACACCTTCTTAGCTATTAAGACTCAGGTTATTAGCTCAAGAAATTCGTCTCCTATGTAGGTAGCCCCTACCTCTTACTTCACTAAGATCTTAAGCTTGGTTAGAAAATAATAAGCCACAGTGTTATACTATGATGTGGCACTGTCTACCGTTAAAGTCAATTTTCTGAATATAAGCCCAAGAAACAAGTATCAGCAAGATTCATTCCAATAAAAACAAAAAATAAATATATAATCTTCCACAAGGTATAAAGTTAGCCAAACAGGTAACCTCATTTAATTGTATCTGTTTAATATTTTATCAGTTTAAGGAGAAAAAAAGAGCATATTTCAAGACATGAAGCTCTGAGCAAACCCAGTATTAAAAGCAACAACTTCCAGAGTACAGCCTTTAGTCATAACAAAGCCACCATAACCCCTTTCATTTCCTACGTTTACACTTTTAAACAGAGATCTAAAGTCAGAAAGATAACTCCGAGTCACTTTAAGAATCAACAAAAGTATGTTTTCTGAGCAGAACGGAGGCAGAAAAAGGTAGTGGTGTATTTTAAAAATCATTTCTGCATTTTAAATCATCGGGTTTTTTTGTCAAATCATCAGTTAATCAGAATATGAAATTAATTATAACTATTTCCCTCCAAATCCTGTTAACCAATAAGATTAATGTATTCTTAGAAAGCTTTGGACTCATGCCAAATTATTTTCCTTCCTAGAAGCAGCGTCTAGAGGCAGACGGGGAACTTACTCAGACTTGCCGCCAGGGATTCTAAGTCTGCGATGAGGCCTGGAAGCTGCTGAAGCTGCTGCTGCAGGTCCCGGAGGCTCGCCTGCTTCTTCTCCCAGTGCGCGGAGAGCATGACCACCTCGCTGTCCACCCGCTGCAACACGGAAGGGGAGGGTCAGGCCCGCGGGACTGCACACACAGAGGTCAGACCGGCATAATGAGAGCCAGCCCATGTTATCTTTAAAAACCCTTCTAGTGGGGTACAGACAACACAATACTCTGAGGAGACTGGCGTTGTTTTCTTTCTTAGAAAAGAACCACCTTAATAGCCAGTGCAGAAAAACCTCAAATTATGGGTTATATTGGTGCATCTTAATCCGGGAAGGAGAAAGTTCAGCCATGACCTTAGAAGTCACTTCTAACTACACCCTATTTCTAAGTAGACCATGTATTTGCACAATTCAAATCTAGAAAAAATAAAACCGCAAACAGCCACTAACAACTGAAAAGAAAACAAAAACAAACCCCAGACGTAATGAATGGGTAATGACGTGCCTTACAAAAGGGCTTCCTGGAAGAAAAGTTCCCTAACGCATTTAGAATATACCATGATTCAGTTTCCATTTAAACAAGAATGTTCACTGAATAAAGTAAGATAAATGGTACTTGTATGCGAAGGAATCCCTGAGGCAACTGAACAATTTCAGAAAAAAAGGAGAAAAGGATTTATACTAACAAATTCAGAAGTGAAAGGTTCCTAATAGCAGGGATGTGAGATGCTAGGCTAGCCTAAAAGAATTCTGACTTCTTTTCCAGAAGACGTAAAGAAAATGACAGACAGCAGTTTCTCCTAGACGGTTTTGTTTTGGTCCTAACATGGAGAGAAGGGAAAGGGCCTACGATAAGATTTAGAAGGAGCGCAGAGAGGTCGTCTTTTGAAAACATCACTAGTGATGAGTAAGAAGTGTGGAAGATTCCGCATTTTGTACAATAAAGACTGCAAAATTCATTATATAACAAAAGGAAGTATATCTGAACTTTATCTGTAAAATATAAAATTTTAATATAAAAGAGTTATATAAAAGCGTTATTAAGTTATATAAAAAAGGGACAATTTACACAACCCATGATAAAGATTCTTCAAGAGTTGAAACACAAATACAACTGATTTTTACTGAATCTCACTAAAGGAAGACCTTTCAGAGGAATAAAAACACCAAAATAAGATACAAAATTATTTGCATGTGGTGCCAGACTGTTTTAGCTTCTACCTTTTAATATTCCAGGAATTCACAACATTGAACAACATTGAAACAAAAACAAGAGAGAGATCAGAAAGCTGCCCTGTTTCCTCACTTTACCCTCACCTCACCCCTCTCCCTGTTGTCAGTCAGTTCACGTCGGAGGAATAACACACACCGTCTCACACACAAGCCTCAGCTGAGCTGGAGAGGCGACACCAAGGGCTCCTCCAGGGGCATGATCATCAATTCTGCATGCTTAAAAATGCCTGTGCCAGCCAGCTTTATAAAGATCCCAGAGAGCAGTTTAAAAAGTACTGAGCATTGCTAACAGATTAATGTGGCTAATACAGCTTCTCTGTGATACAATAGTAAGAAAATTAGGGCTTGAAATAAGAACCCTGCCCATAGGATTCATCTGTAACATCCAACAAGCTCCTACTGAACACCTGCTCTTTGCCTGGCTCTGTTTCAGGCACTGACGATACTGTGGTGAACAAAAAAGAAAATAAAAACCAACAAACTGTGCTTTATTCTGGAGTAGGTCTCACAAATTCTCCAAGCCTCAGTTTTTAAACACTAATAAAAGAAAAAATAATTTCCTGTATCACAGGGCTGACGATGATAAAAGGTATTTTTCCTGGTACACGGCATAAAGTTTGTTAAATCTTAATTGTAGTGGTTAATTGTGTTAATAATTTGAAAGATCTAGAATAATTTTTAGATATAAATATTTATTACTGAAAAGTAAAATGAAACATAAATATTAAAACTTAAAAACAGTATATAGTTCATGCCTTCCACAAAATTCAAAATCATATTCTGTATATAGAATATAAGAAGTGTACATAAAACGAATCTATCAANACTGTGCTTTAGTCTGGAGTAGGTCTCACAAATTCTCCAAGCCTCTGTTTTTAAACACTAATAAAAGAAAAAATAATTTCCTGTATCACAGGGCTGACGATGATAAAAGGTATTTTCCCTGGTATACAGCATAAAGTTTGTTAAATCTTAATTGCAGTGGTTAATTGTGTTAATAATTTGAAAGATCTAGAATAAATAATTTTTAGATATAAATATTACTGAAAAGTAAAATGAAACATAAATATTAAAACTTAAAAACAGTATAGTTCATGCCTTCCACAAAATTCAAAATCATATTCTGTATATAGAATATAAGAAGTGTACATAAAACGAATCTATCAAAATACATTCAAATATTACTTTAATTTAAAAGAATGGGATGTTGAATGGATTCTCCGAAATCATTATCAACAATTATGTGATAAGAGTAAAGCATTTTGAGCATTTTCTATGTGCCAGGCCCTGTGTTCAGCAATTTACATTAAAAACAGAGCAACCTTGTAAACAGAGCAATATTATTACACTCATTTTACAGAAGAAGAAACTGAGGTGCAATGAAGACACGTCACTTTCTCAAGAGCCACACAGGACCTAGATTCAACCCCAGGAATCTGACACTTAAGCCCACGCCCTTAATCAATCTTCTAGGGACTGTGTATGCAGGGACACAAAGGAAGAAAAGTGAAAAGGAGCCAAAGAGAAGGTTCTGAGAAACTGTACTTTAAGCTTTACTTAATAAGGAAGGAGCCATCTTCAGAAGGCCAATTTTTCTCCTCCAAATAAACAATTATGAATAAATCCAGATTTAACACCAGAAAATCAAGTTTAAGTAGCAAGACAAACCCACAGTTTGGGCTTGTTCCCAAAGTTACAAATCATCCCAGAAGTCCTTCTGATAGACTCTGAAGTTAGGAGAACAAAGAAAAGGCTGGGACCCAAGAGATTTTCAAAATGGGTAATATTGGGATAATAAAACAATATAAAAACTTTTATATTTGTGAAAAACAGTTCAGCATTTTGTGGGAATGCTTCCCTGATAGCTCAGTTGGTAAAGAATCCATCTGCAATGAGGGAGACCTGGGTTCGATCCCTGGGTTGTGACGATCCCTTGGCTAAGGGAAAGACTACCCACTCCAGTATTCGGGCCTGGAGAATTCCATGGATGAGTCCATGCGGTTGCAAAGAGTCGGACACAACTGAGTGACTTTCACTTAGTTCATGTGATTTTCAAACAACTCTGTTTGCTAAGCAGGGTAAATGGTGTTATACCATTTTATGCGACTCAGCTAGAAACAGAGAGACTCCATTTATCTGCCCAAGGTCAAAACGTGTTACTGCAGAAACTAGGCATTCCCATACCCAGTTCAGTCCACTCCCCACCACAAGCAGAAGAGATCCAAGCTGGAATCCAAAGACAATGAAGCATGCCTGATTTAACCAGCTTACACACCAAGTTGTTAAAGCATTGAGTTCAATCTGAAGGCAAGTGTTTCACAACAATAAAAAGTATAAGCAAATAATGCACTGGAAGCCTGACTTTAGAAAGCTACCCTCAGAATCTAACCCCTAAGCCACTATCAATTTATGTGTTTATTTACATACTAAGTGAGGGAAAAACAAATCAAAGAACTTGTAAAAAAAAAAAAATCTTCTAGAAAAAGTCTAGACAACAAAGCTACACTGAACAAACCGTTTGCTAAAGCAGCATTGCTCTAGATTTTAAGACTATAAATAAGAATTCGCTTTATAGTAGTGAAGTATAAAATAACTTGTCAATGAAGACTGAATTATCCTCAGTATATTTGCCCTGGCAGACTGACACTGACTAAAGGCCACTAGAGACACATGAGCATGGCCTGACAAAATACACAATAAAACAGTTTATTAAAGATATACATTTAAAAAAATTACATAGGTCTCAAGAATACGTCAGAGAGACTTACAATAAATTTTCATTTTTCAGTCTGAAAACCATATTTCTGGAAACCAATAATGGCACTTTTGATAAGATAGGGGTCTAACAACAAAAAAGTACACAACTATGAAAATATTATATATTCCCCCCCATATAATAAATTCAGCAACAGAACTTCCAGGAAATTCTTTCTCCAACATATTTTATTATGAAATGCTTCTTAAAATCAAAAGAACAATTTTTGTTAAAGCTCCTCTACAGGATACAGTCTTCACTGAACATTGTGGGATTCATCCATATTGATACACGGAGGTGTAATGGTTCACTAATTTTTACTGCTGCTTAGCATTTGATCTTTTTGCAGCATTTCCATGAACAGGGATGGAACCCAGGCCCCCTGCCCTGGGAGTGTGGGGTCAGCCACTGGACTACCAGGGAAGTCCCTGATCCTATAAATAATAATTACTCCATAGGGAAACTTTGGGACTGTCTAAAGTTTCAACAAAACCTGCTATAAACATTCTGGAACAAACCTGGTGCACACAGGCAATTTTCACAAATTAGGTTCCAACGCATCCCAGGTATTGAGCTCCTCATTGCACCCTCCTTCCCCACCGCCCATCCAGTGACTCAACTGAGCTAGACCTCCCCCAGCCTAGCCACCTCTGACTTCAAGGCCTCTCATCTGTCACACTTAATGAACAGATGATACCATACCAAAGTTATCCAAGGGGGTGTGAGACATACAACATCACAGGGCAAACCTGGGGATGCAATGCTACAGAAATCTCCCTAGGACTGTGGTTTCAAAAGCTTTGTGGAATTTCAATTTTTACTTCATGCCAGCTCGTTTTTCTAATGTCACTGTGCCAATCGATTTACATCCCCTAGTTCTAGCTGTTCCCCATCATGCTGCTGGGGAAGGGAAAACTGTCATCAGTGAATAATGACTGTCTGCAGAGAAAATTCAAGGCTTCTTAAATGCCTGATAATCTAATGAGTGTAAATCCGAGGTTTTAACTTGCATTTCCTTGCCTTCTAATTGATTTTAAACATGTTTTCACATTTACTGGCCACACATGCTTTTTGTTCAGGGTAATGCCTGGTCATACCTCTCACGCACTTTTTAATGGCTTACTATTCTCTTTTTTTATTAGTGCAAAGAGGTTTTTCATATTTTTTGAACCCTAGTCCTCTGTTTTGTGAACTGCATAACTTTTTCATGGTACTGCTTGATGAACAGAAGATCTGATAAAAATGATCAATATTTTACTTTATGGTTGGTGTTTATTATGCCTTGTTAAAGAAACCTTTCTCTGCTCTGAGATCTTAGCTTTTCCACTATTTTATAAAAAATGTAGTTTTCCCTTTCACATTTAAATCTGATGGAGCCAAAATCTGAACCAAGAGCTTCAGCTTTTATTCAACACAAAGACTCGTCATGACCCCATGGACTGCAGCCTACCAGGCTCCTCCGTCCATGGGATTTTCCAGGCAAGAGTACTGGAGTGGGAACTTTTGTCCTTATAGCTACCAAAACCTGCAGTATTTGACTTGCAGTACTTTGACTTAATAGTCAATCATCTTACTAAATCACCTTATTCTGATAATTTGCATCTGGGATGGGAGTTTTGTGAAGATGGAAGGGAAGAAACAAAAACCTACCAGTCTTTTCAATTCTTCCAGACGAGTCGGACACGACTGAGCGACTTGCCTTTCACTTTTCACTTTCCCGCATTGGAGAAGGAAATGGCAGCCCACTCCAGTGTTCTTGCCTGGAGAATCCCAGGGACGGGGGAGCCTGGTGGGCTGCTGTCTATGGGGTCGCACAGAGTCAGACATGACTGAAATGACTTAGCTGCAGCAGCAGCAGGACAAAAGTTACTATCTATTAAAAACTTGCTAAAATGTTTTACTCTGAATTAATTTTATTGAATGTATTTTCTGTATCTGATGAGCATATATTTTTCTCTTAATTTGTTAACATGGTCAACTGCATATAAAAGATTTTCTAATGTCAAGCCAACCTTTCAATCCTGGAATAAACCTGTTTTTTTTTTTTTTTTTAAAATGCAAGGCTGGATTTAGTTTGTCAACACAGCCATATATAGCAGGTTGTTTCCAAGACAGAACTCTGTTTGTTATCATCCAACATTTACAAAGCAAACACAAAGTTTTGGCTCATATTTATATAGGAAAACTTTACATTTAAGCTTGATATAGATTTTAAAACAATGTGTGAGAAGATTCTCAAATTTCAGACAACACTGTCAGAATATGAGAATCACAAGACAGTGCGAGGAGCCCATCAAGAAGGAGAGGCAGGCCCTGCACCCTGCGGGTATTGAGGGGCCACAGCACTGCACACGAGGCAGCTGGGTGTCAACCAGTGCACATCACAAGTTTGGAGGCGGAAGGCTGTGTCTGAAGCACCTGATGTCCTAACAAACTGCTACCATCTATAGCTGTTTTGCTGGTTTTAAACAGAAATATTTAAGAAAGCTGGTGGAGGGCTTGGGGTTGATATGTAACACATAATGACTTTTCCAATTTAGAGTGTGTCAAGTAGGTTTCTGGACAGAGCGCACAGAACATCTGATTTCCAGAAACAGGCTGCTGAAGTTAAGTGAGAGCTCATACCTCCATTCTGTTTATAGTTTTTGTGTCTGTTCTCATGACTGGGACTGGACTCCAATTTCACTTTCTCATACTTTGCTGGTTGGGGTTCAGGAACAGTTATTCTAGCCTCATGCAACGGGCAGGGCAGCTTCCTCTTGTTTCACTTGCTGCAGGAGTCTGTCTAACATTGAGATGGTGGATTCTCTGAAAGTCTCATAGAACTCTCCTATATAACTTGGTGGGCCTGGTGCTTTCCTAATAAAAAGATTAATTATTAACAGTTTCTTTAGTGACTACAGGATTATTCAGCATTTGTACTGCTTTTAGAATTAGTTTTAGTGAAAGTTTCTGGGCTTCCCCCATGAGTCACAATATAAAGAATCTGCCTGCAAGGCAGGAGACCCGGGTTTGATTCCTGGGTTGGGAGGATCCCCTGAAGAAGGGAATGGCCACCCACTCTAGTACTCTTGCCTGGGGAATTCCACGGACAGAGGAGCCTGGAGGGTGGTCTACAGCTCCTGGGGTCACAGAGTTGGACACAACTAACTGAGCAACTAAAGCTTTAGTAAAAATGTCTAGTATTTTGCCATTTTGCCTCTGTTTTCAAATGTGTCCTAGAGTTGTTCACAAACTCTTTTCACTTTTCTGCTATAGCTACAGTTATATTCTTTAATCCTTAAAACTATTCGTCCTTTTTTCTTAATCAATATAATCAGATAGCTACCATATTTTATTAGTCTTCTAAGAACTTGTGACTTTGTCTAGCGTCTATTGTATTTTTACATTTTATTTCATTTACTTCTCTCATCTTTATCATCTCTTTCAGTCTTCCTTCATGATTTATTCTGGGCTCTAATTCTTAAATTAGATTAGCTCATTGACTTTCAGTCTATTTTTCATCTATAAAATTTCCCCCTAAGTAGTTTTTGACAACTTACACAATATGCACATAGCAATAATTGAACCATAAATGATGCACAATATACATGTTTAATTTGCAAACATATGGATTTTTCAAAATTCTTTTTCTATACCAACTTTCAGCGTCATTTGCACCAGAATCACAGAATATTCCGTATGACTTGATTTACATGAAACTTGCTGAGAACTGCTCTGCGGCCCAGCACACGGTCAATCTTTAGGTGTTCCAGGTGTGCTTTAAAGAATTTACTGCCTCCTTTTGCCAACAGGTAGCTTTTCTTTTCTTTCTTTTTAAAAATGTCCTAAATTGTCCTTTCACCAAGAGTGTCTAGAGTCTAGGAGTCTCAGACTCAGTTCCCCATAGACAAAAGTCTCCTATCTCAATAAATCTCTAAGACATTTGTTTTGCTATGTGAACACCGCTTCCATGTTTTTCTTTAACCACGCTCATTTCAGTTCCCTGCTGTTTCTGCTTGCTTGTTTTGCTCCTGTAGGACTTCCCTTAACTTTTGTAAACTTACTGCATTTAAATTAAAAAAAAAGTCTATCCAGCATTTAAGGGTTTTACACTTACAGGACTTTTCACAGTATTCAGTCTGCCCTACTGACAAAAGCCTATATTCTTCCTTTTCCGTAATTTCTAAGAGAAACACTAATGCCTAAATTTTATCATGTGTATTACCATGTTCTATGTAACTATTCCAGCTTCACTAATTCAGGTAAATGGTAAAGTCAGTTTAATTAAAAGTCAGAATCACAGACGTGTTTTTAGAAAGAAAGAAAGTTTGACTGACATCAGCAGAATATTTGATCTTGGCTAAAAAACCTTTAAGTATATATACCAAATAATTTTAATTATAAGTCACTTTTATTCATTACACACTCTATAGAGCTAGAAAATAGATTGTTTCTCTAAGAAATTAAGGTTGACTCCTGAGATTTTTATATTTATTTGCTAATAAGCAAACTAATGATTTTAAGTAGACTGAGCAAACTTAAACTTTTGTCCCCATCAAAGGAATTCTTAAATAGTGAGTAGAAAGAAATGACATAATTGACATAAAATGCAAAGGTACCAGACCTCAAATTCAAAGCATTATACCTCGATGAACCGAAGAGTCACTTGAGACTACAGAACAAAAGTTATAAACTCTCTAAGCTAACTAAATTACTTGATTGAGAAATTACAAAAAAGTGCTTTATTTAGGGTGTTTCATAATCAACTACAAAATTCACTTTAAGATATCCTGTCAAACATTTTAACACAATTATAAACTTAATTTCTTAAAAATAAGCATTTAACACTGCAAAAGTATATTTTCCCTGTAAGTATAAGATGAGCCAATTCTTTACCTCTCCAGCACTTGCACATTCCTTGGCCCTCCTGTGGAGTGCAGCCCATGTATCTTCATACCTAAGAAAGGCAAAAAATAATAATTCAAAATAAAAGCCACACAATAAAAAATCCTATCTAAAATACAACCTGTGGTCTCAGAAAGGAAAAGCTCAAAAAGTAATGGAGACATCCTGCAAACACACAGACATTAATTTGAAGGGGCTTCTAGTTGCCAAATCCGGGACACCGGATTCGGTAGAAAAAATAATGGTAGAAATGGGTTAGAGCTCATAGGTGAAAACCAACAGCCATGAGCTTATAGTGATTTAAATAAACAACCAGATAAATAAATGGGGCAGACGGGAAAACCTCTTCCTTACAGTAGGAGTCCAATAAATAATGATAGGAAAAAAAATGAGAAAAATAGAAAATCACCATTTGGTAAACACAATGAATTATTTCAGGCAAGAACTGTAATAGATGCTAAAATTAGTGGGTGAAAATATGAAGAGAAACAGGATAGTTTCATAAATTCATCATAAAATTCATAGGGAATATCAAGGGACCCTGAAAAGCCAAAATAATCTTGAAAAGAAGAACAAAGTTGGAAGACACACACTTCTTAATTTCAAAACATACTAGAAAGCTACAATAATCAAATATATGGTACTGGCATAATGGGAGACATATAGACCAATGAAATCGAGCCCAGAAATAAACCCTTGCATGTATGGTTAAATAACTTTTGACAAGTGTACCAAGATCATTAAATGGGGAAAGGATAGTCTTTCCAACAAATATGCTGGTGTTGGGAAAACTGCATATCCACAGGCAAAAGAATGAAGCTGGACTCTTAACACCATATACAAAGGTTAAATAAAAATGGATCAAAAAATCCAAACATAAGATCCAAAACTATAAAATTTTTGGAAGAAAATATGAGCTTCTTGCCATTAGATTTGGTAATGATTTCCTGGATATAACACCAAAGGCACACGCAACAGAGAAAAAAAACAAATTGGACTTGATCAAAATTAGACATTTTTGTGCATCAAAGAATACAATCAACAGATGAAAGGCAACCAATAAAATGGAAGGAAATATTTACAAATCACATATTTGACAAATGATTAATATCCAGAATATATAGAAAACGCCCAACACTCGACAACAACAAAAACAACTCTATCCAAAAACAGGCAAAGGACTTGAATAGACGTTTCTCTAAAGAAGATATATAAATGGCCAATAAGCACATGAGAAGCTCACCATCATCATCGTTCAGTTCAGTCGCGCCCTACTCTTTGCAACCCCATTAACTGCAGCACGCCAGGGCTCCCTGTCCCTCACCAACCCCCGGAGTTCACCCAAACCCATGTCCATTGTGTCGGTGATGCCATCCAACCATCTCATCCTCTGTTGTCCCCTTCTCCTCCTGCCCTCAATCTTTCCCAGCATCAGGGTCTTTTCCAACGAGTCAGCTCTCCACATCAGGTGGCCAAAGTATCTGGTGTTTCAGCTTCAACATCAGTCCCTCCAATGAACACCCAGGACTGATCTCCTTTAGGATGGACTGAATCAAAACCACCATGAGACACCACTTCACACCAATGAGAATGGAAACAAAATAACTCAGCAAACCCCAAAACAAGATTTGGTGAGAATATGGAGAAATGGCAACTGGAAAAATGTGCACTGCCCTGGGGGTTCAGACAGTAAAGAATCTGCCTGCAATGCAGGAGACATGGATTCTGTCCCTGGGTTGGGAAGATCCCCTGGAGAAGGAAATGGCAACCACTGCAGTACTCTTGCTTGAGAATCCCATGGACAGAGGAGCCTGGTGGGCTGCAGTCCACGGGGTGGCAAAGAGTCAGACACGACTGAGCAACTCACACACAGAGGGGAATATAAAAAAGTACAGCTGCTCCACAGTATATTGGTTCTTCCAACAATTAACGTACAATTACCATCTGATTCAGCATTTCCTCTTCTGAGGATACACCACCAAAAAACTGAAAGCTGGGTCATAAAGAGATATTTGCACACCCATGTTCATAGCAGCGTTATTCACAATAGCCAAAAAATCAAAGCAACTTGTGTCCATTAATGGATGAAGGTATAAGCAAAATATGGCATATTCACACAATAGGATATTATTCAGCCTTAAAAAGGAAGGAACTTTCTTTGAATTAGTGGTGATGACAGTGGTGATTACTGTGTAATGTACAGAAATATCAAATAACTATATTGTGTACCAGGAACTAACAAAGTGGTGTAAGTCAATTATACTTCAAACACAAGCAAGCAAACAAATAGAAAGAGAGATTAGATTTGTGGTTACCACAGGTGGAGGGACAGGGAATTGAATGAAGGCAGTGAAAAGGTACAAACTTCTAGTCTGTAAGATAAAAGAGTACCAGGGATGTAGCGTACATTATTAATATAATTAACAATACTGAACATTATATATGAAAGTTGCTAGAATTTTAAATTGAGTTCTCATCACAAGAAAAACATTTTTTTCTTTTTCTTTTTTATCTATATGAGACGGTGAATGCTCACTAAATTCACTGTGGCAATCATTATGCGGCAATAACTTAAGGTTACATGGTGTATGCCGATTAAAGCTCAATAAAACTGGAAGAAATTAGGAAATGTTTACAATCTATATGACTGAAACTCGAAAATATATTAAATGAAATAAGCCAATCACAAGAAGACAAGTACTGCATGATTCCACCTACAAAAGGTACCCAAAGTAGTCAAATTTATAGAAAGAGAACGACGGCTGCCAGTGGCAGAGGTTTGCAAGATGAAAAGCCTCTTGGAGACTGGATGTACAACAATGTGAATGCGGTTGGCATTAGTGGGCTATACACTTAAAAATGGTTAAGATGGCAAAATTTTATGTTATCATATTTTACACAGTATTTTTAACAATCTAAAAAATTTTATGATTTAGATATTTAAAATGGTCTCTCCTCCATTCAGCACTAGTTTCAGAGAGAAAATACTGTTTCAGTGCGATGAATAGACACATTATAGATATGGCTGTAAATTTTTCAGATAAAGTCCCCAAAAGTACCCCAAAACTACCACCCAGAGAAGTCTACACCTCTGAAATAAGCAACTTTCAATGAAGCTGTTTCAACTAAATCACTAGATTAAAAAAGGATAAAGATAACATGCAAACAGTATACCACGGATTGATTTGTATTCTTCCTCCTTTCAAAATCACTTGTGTTCCTCATTCAACAAAAAACAAGCAGGAAATTAATGTCAAATTAAGCACCTAGAGAAGGGGAAAAAAATGCCCAGATTCAGCAAGCATAAAAAGAAACTGAATATAAAGCTAGAAAACGGAAAGCAAAGGGCAGGCATAGCTGATTGTGCCAAGACACACGCGGATAAGACGAAAGAGCGTACCTTCTACTGCACACACGGCTATCACTTAGCCATCAGATGCCACGTCACTAGGTACAGAACTGCAGATAACAACACGTGCAAACCATATACTTATTTTCATAATAGCTGAGATTTAATTTAAAGCATAACATTCATGCTTTTAAAGTACATAATTCATAGCATATTCACAGAGTTGGGGCAACTATCACCATTGATTCCAAAACATTTCATCATCCTGAAAAGAAACCTCATATCCATTAGCAGTCACTACTCATTCCCTTCTCTTCTCCAGATCTTGGCAAACACTATCCTTCTGCCTGTTCCGGACATATCATATCAACAGAACCATACACTATGTGCCTTTTTTGTTCAATCCTCGCATTTAGCGCAGTGTTTTGAAGTTTTATTCAAGATGTGCAAGATGTAGTGTGCCTCAGCACTTCATTCCATTTTGTGGCTGAATAATGTTCCATTGTGTGGAGACACCAAATTATTCATTCATCCTTTGATGAATATTTGTGCTGTATCTACTTTTTGGCTATTATGAACGTTACTTTATGAATGATATTGGGCTTCCCCCGTGGCTCAGGTGGTAAAGAATCCACCTGCAATGTGGGAGACCTGGGTTTGATCCCTGGGTTGGGAAGATCCCCTGGAGGAGGGCATGGAACCCACTCCAGTATCCTAGCCTGGAAAATCCCCATGGACAGGGGAGCCTGAATGAAAGATACTCCTATTATGCACATTTGTGTGCAAATTTTGACATCAACGTAAGTTTTCAGTTCTTTTGGTGTGAATTTGCTGGATCACATGGTAATTGTATTCTTAACTTTTGGAGAAAACTAACAAACTGTTTTTCATAGCAGCTGTGCCATTTCACACTCCCACCAGAAGAGCATAAGGGTTCTAACTTCTCCACATCTTTGCCAACACTTGTTTGTCTTTTGGATTATAGGCATGCTAGTGGGTATGAGTGGTATCTCACTGCGGTTGTGGTTTGCCCTTCCCCTGGTGACTCACGATGTGGAGAATTTTTTCATGCGCTTATCCGCCATTTACCCATCTTTTTTACAGAAATGTCTATTCAAATCATTTGCCTATTTCTTCACTGGGTTGTTTGTCTTTTTACTGTTGAGTTATAAAAATTATTTATAGTCTAGATACAAGTACTTCAAAAGATGTATAATTTGCAAATATTTTCTCCCGTTCTATGGATTGTTCTTTCACTTTCTTTAAAGAGCAAAAGGTTTTAATTTTGATAAAGTCCAATTCATCCTTTTTCCCTTTGTCACTTGGCTTTTGATGTCATCTAAGAAAATCATGTACTTGAACATCAACAGAAATGGACTGGAGAAGAAATGGTATAAAATTAAGAATCAAAGTAAGAAAATTATTGAGGACTCAAATCCAGAGTCAATTTTCTTGCAACAAAGAAACCACGAACATAATACATGCACATGATAAAGTTATCGATTAGTATATATAATAGTGATCAATATGCTCAAAATCTGAATGGCCTTTGTATTAATCAGTGAAATAAATGTAAAAGCCCCTGAGGGACACAATCTCTATGTTAAGGTAAAAATTTAGTTGTTTTAAGGTGTCTATCTCTAGAATTATAAAATACTTTTAGATAATAGAAGCATAACCTTTTTATTTAAATGAAAACACTTACCTGCTAAGTAATTCTAGTCCAGCAGAGTACTTCGGCAAACATGGGACAGTCCTGCCAAAAGAAACACTTATTTTATTAAAAATTGATGCTGCTTTAGGCCAACTTAAAAAAAAGTTACACACAATAATTTTGATGCTGTCAATCATAATGTGGAATATTTTTAAATCATTAATAACAACTGATCTAAACCTTTTAGCAAAACGTACTATTATTCCAAAGTTGTTGTTTAGTCACTAAGTTGTGTCCACCTCCCTGGCGACCCCGTGGGCTGTAGCCCACCAGGCTCCTCTGTCCATGGGATTTCCCAGACAAGAATACTGGAGTGGGTTGCCATTTCCTTCTCCAGGGGATCTTCCTGAGCCAGGAATCAAACCTGTGTCTCCTGCTTTGGCAGGCGGGCTCTTTACCAGGGAGCCACTGGGGAAGCCCCTATTCCAGAGTTGATAGACTGCAACATACTATTAGCCATCACTTTGCCCTGCGGATTTTTAGCACACTATAACACAATAAACACTTTAACAGAATTCTAGCTAACAAGAAAATTTCTTTAAAGCTCCTTATCTCTAGGTTTTTAAAAAAANAGAGAGATTAGATTTGTGGTTACCACAGGTGGAGGGACAGGGAATTGAATGAAGGCAGTGAAAAGGTACAAACTTCTAGTCTGTAAGATAAAAGAGTACCAGGGATGTAGCGTACATTATTAATATAATTAACAATACTGAACATTATATATGAAAGTTGCTAGAATTTTAAATTGAGTTCTCATCACAAGAAAAACATTTTTTTCTTTTTCTTTTTTATCTATATGAGACGGTGAATGCTCACTAAATTCACTGTGGCAATCATTATGCGGCAATAACTTAAGGTTACATGGTGTATGCCGATTAAAGCTCAATAAAACTGGAAGAAATTAGGAAATGTTTACAATCTATATAACTGAAACTCGAAAATATATTAAATGAAATAAGCCAATCACAAGAAGACAAGTACTGCATGATTCCACCTACAAAAGGTACCCAAAGTAGTCAAATTTATAGAAAGAGAACGACGGCTGCCAGTGGCAGAGGTTTGCAAGATGAAAAGCCTCTTGGAGACTGGATGTACAACAATGTGAATGCGGTTGGCATTAGTGGGCTATACACTTAAAAATGGTTAAGATGGCAAAATTTTATGTTATCGTATTTTACACAGTATTTTTAACAATCTAAAAAAATTTTATGATTTAGATATTTAAAATGGTCTCTCCTCCATTCAGCACTAGTTTCAGAGAGAAAATACTGTTTCAGTGCGATGAATAGACACATTATAGATATGGCTATAAATTTTTCAGATAAAGTCCCCAAAAGTACCCCAAAACTACCACCCAGAGAAGTCTACACCTCTGAAATAAGCAACTTTCAATGAAGCTGTTTCATCTAAATCACTAGATTAAAAAAGGATAAAGATAACATGCAAACAGTATACCACGGATTGATTTGTATTCTTCCTCCTTTCAAAATCACTTGTGTTCCTCATTCAACAAAAAACAAGCAGGAAATTAATGTCAAATTAAGCACCTAGAGAAGGGGAAAAAAATGCCCAGATTCAGCAAGCATAAAAAGAAACTGAATATAAAGCTAGAAAACGGAAAGCAAAGGGCAGGCATAGCTGATTGTGCCAAGACACACGCGGATAAGACGAAAGAGCGTACCTTCTACTGCACACACGGCTATCACTTAGCCATCAGATGCCACGTCACTAGGTACAGAACTGCAGATAACAACACGTGCAAACCATATACTTATTTTCATAATAGCTGAGATTTAATTTAAAGCATAACATTCATGCTTTTAAAGTACATAATTCATAGCATATTCACAGAGTTGGGGCAACTATCACCATTGATTCCAAAACATTTCATCATCCTGAAAAGAAACCTCATATCCATTAGCAGTCACTACTCATTCCCTTCTCTTCTCCAGATCTTGGCAAACACTATCCTTCTGCCTGTTCCGGACATATCATATCAACAGAACCATACACTATGTGCCTTTTTTGTTCAATCCTCGCATTTAGCGCAGTGTTTTGAAGTTTTATTCAAGATGTGCAAGATGTAGTGTGCCTCAGCACTTCATTCCATTTTGTGGCTGAATAATGTTCCATTGTGTGGAGACACCAAATTATTCATTCATCCTTTGATGAATATTTGTGCTGTATCTACTTTTTGGCTATTATGAACGTTACTTTATGAATGATATTGGGCTTCCCCCGTGGCTCAGGTGGTAAAGAATCCACCTGCAATGTGGGAGACCTGGGTTTGATCCCTGGGTTGGGAAGATCCCCTGGAGGAGGGCATGGAACCCACTCCAGTATCCTAGCCTGGAAAATCCCCATGGACAGGGGAGCCTGAATGAAAGATACTCCTATTATGCACATTTGTGTGCAAATTTTGACATCAACGTAAGTTTTCAGTTCTTTTGGTGTGAATTTGCTGGATCACATGGTAATTGTATTCTTAACTTTTGGAGAAAACTAACAAACTGTTTTTCATAGCAGCTGTGCCATTCCACACTCCCACCAGAAGAGCATAAGGGTTCTAACTTCTCCACATCTTTGCCAACACTTGTTTGTCTTTTGGATTATAGGCATGCTAGTGGGTATGAGTGGTATCTCACTGCGGTTGTGGTTTGCCCTTCCCCTGGTGACTCACGATGTGGAGAATTTTTTCATGCGCTTATCCGCCATTTACCCATCTTTTTTACAGAAATGTCTATTCAAATCATTTGCCTATTTCTTCACTGGGTTGTTTGTCTTTTTACTGTTGAGTTATAAAAATTATTTATAGTCTAGATACAAGTACTTCAAAAGATGTATAATTTGCAAATATTTTCTCCCGTTCTATGGATTGTTCTTTCACTTTCTTTAAAGAGCAAAAGGTTTTAATTTTGATAAAGTCCAATTCATCCTTTTTCCCTTTGTCACTTGGCTTTTGATGTCATCTAAGAAAATCATGTACTTGAACATCAACAGAAATGGACTGGAGAAGAAATGGTATAAAATTAAGAATCAAAGTAAGAAAATTATTGAGGACTCAAATCCAGAGTCAATTTTCTTGCAACAAAGAAACCACGAACATAATACATGCACATGATAAAGTTATCGATTAGTATATATAATAGTGATCAATATGCTCAAAATCTGAATGGCCTTTGTATTAATCAGTGAAATAAATGTAAAAGCCCCTGAGGGACACAATCTCTATGTTAAGGTAAAAATTTAGTTGTTTTAAGGTGTCTATCTCTAGAATTATAAAATACTTTTAGATAATAGAAGCATAACCTTTTTATTTAAATGAAAACACTTACCTGCTAAGTAATTCTAGTCCAGCAGAGTACTTCGGCAAACATGGGACAGTCCTGCCAAAAGAAACACTTATTTTATTAAAAATTGATGCTGCTTTAGGCCAACTTAAAAAAAAGTTACACACAATAATTTTGATGCTGTCAATCATAATGTGGAATATTTTTAAATCATTAATAACAACTGATCTAAACCTTTTAGCAAAACGTACTATTATTCCAAAGTTGTTGTTTAGTCACTAAGTTGTGTCCACCTCCCTGGCGACCCCGTGGGCTGTAGCCCACCAGGCTCCTCTGTCCATGGGATTTCCCAGACAAGAATACTGGAGTGGGTTGCCATTTCCTTCTCCAGGGGATCTTCCTGAGCCAGGAATCAAACCTGTGTCTCCTGCTTTGGCAGGCGGGCTCTTTACCAGGGAGCCACTGGGGAAGCCCCTATTCCAGAGTTGATAGACTGCAACATACTATTAGCCATCACTTTGCCCTGTGGATTTTTAGCACACTATAACACAATAAACACTTTAACAGAATTCTAGCTAACAAGAAAATTTCTTTAAAGCTCCTTATCTCTAGGTTTTTAAAAAAATGTTGGCTGTGCCAAATGGCGCGTAGGATCTTAGTCCCTCACCAGGGATGTAACCTGTGCTCCCTGCACGCCAGTGTGGAGTCTTAATCGCTACATCGCCAGGGAAGCCCCCACTGCTAGCCTTAAAGTGAAATTTAGTAGTGTGCATTACTTTATTTTAAAAAATGAAAAAAACACCACACAATACTAGTGTTTTCATATAAAACAGACAACACAGCTTTAGAGGTTCACTTGCCAAGTACTGTTTCATTAATAATTTGCTTCTCAATAATGGAGAACTTTTACTTTGCTCTTAATACACAAATAAAAATGATTATTAATTGTGATCAAATAACCATTGACTGTCATAAAGTAAAACAATTACCTGTCACTTTTTCAACCATTTTACAATTTTATCAGAAAAATTTCCAGTTAGAAAATTTAGAAAGAATCAATAAACTGTTTAGTCAGATGCACTCAACAGATGTAAAATACATTAATTATACTATCATCACTAGAACCAAAAATTATATGAAATTTAAGTCTTAGTAAGTTAAAACAGCACATGCTTACCTGGGTTTGTTTTTTACTTTAGCTTCTCTTGACTTGTCACTTAAAGTCTTCAGCCTATAATTCAACCAGTATAAAATATCACATTTTTATAGTTTAAGAAATTTTCAAATGTAAATTTCATAGCTGGTAAAATTTCTGGCTGGAAGTCAATACTTTTTTAAGAAAGAATTAAGCACTTCTACAGACAACAGTTATTTGTATACTGTACATAAGACTCAAGCAGAAAATTTACAGCAAATATTTTTATATTTTTCTTGCCCCAAATCCCTTTTCTAGAAACATTTCCTAAATATGACTGGACTAAAGAAGCATCACTACTCTGGAAACATCAGAAAAAAGACAGTGGCCCCCATATGTGAACTTGATCAGTAATAATACTATCTAAGCAGCACATTTTACAAAATTTATTTTTACTTGAAGGATCATTGTTTTACAGCATCATGTTGGTTTCTTCTATACATCAACATGAATCAGCCGTAAGTATACACATGTCCCCTCCCTCTTGAACCTCCCTCCAACCTCCCAGCCCACACCAGCCCTCTAGGTCGTTACAGAGGCCGTGGTGTGAGTTCTCTGAGTCATACAGCAAATTCCCCGTGGCTAGCTATTTCACATATCGCAGTGTATGTTTCCATGCTACTCTCTCCATTTGTCCCACCCTCTTCTCCCCCCAGCTCCACCCGGCCCCCTCTGTGTCCCTACGT
>SJYW01033599.1:384907-397440 GCA_006410735.1 Raphicerus campestris
GCCCCCTCTATGTCCATAAGTCTGTTTTCTTTGTCTAACAAACAGATTTTAAAGTGATACTAAGCACACTCTAAGTGCCAACATTCTGAGAAATTTTAGCTATTGATAAAAAGTTTCTAAAATACATTACAAACCTCTTTCATTAAAGAGGAGTTGGTACATTTTCTGATAATTTAGGGTCATTATCATGAACACCACTGACTGCACTTTAGAACAAAACAGTACATCCCTTAGATGTTTCTGAGCTAGGAATGCCTCGTCATTTGCCAACCTGAAACCAATCTACAGTGGTTTTGGCAGTCTATTCAGGATCCTATAGCAGTTTTTTAAAAACTTAAATTTTCCGTCTCTACCACTGGTCATCGTATCAGCTACTACTTACTGCTTCTGCTAGCTACTTATCTACAGCAGCCTGCATGAGTGCTAAGTCGTTTCAGTGACTCTTTGCGACCTTATGGACTGTAACCTGCCAGGCTCCTCTGGCCGTGGGATTCTCCAGACAATAATACTGGAGTGGGTTGCCGTGTCCTCCTCCAGAGGATCTTCCCATCCCAGTGATGGAATCCGGATCTTATATGTCTCCTGCATTGGCAGGCAGGCAGGTTTTTTTTTTTTTTTTTTTTACNATGAGTGCTAAGTCGTTTCAGTGACTCTTTGCGACCCTATGGACTGTAACCTGCCAGGCTCCTCTGGCCGTGGGATTCTCCAGACAAGAATACTGGAGTGGGTTGCCGTGTCCTCCTCCAGAGGATCTTCCCATCCCAGTGATGGAACCCGGATCTTATATGTCTCCTGCATTGGCAGGCAGGCAGGTGTTTTTTTTTTTTTACCACTAGTGCCACCTGGGAAGCCTGCTGCTGCTGCTGCTGCTGCTAAGTTGCTTCAGTCGTTTCCAACTCTGTGCGACCCCATAAACGGCAGACAATCAGGCTCCACAATCCCCGGGATTCTCCAGGCAAGAACACTGGAGCGGGTTGCCANTTTACCACTAGTGCCACCTGGGAAGCCTGCTGCTGCTAAGTTGCTTCAGTCGTTTCCAACTCTGTGCGACCCCATAAAAGGCAGACAATCAGGCTCCACAGTCCCCGGGATTCTCCAGGCAAGAACACTGGAGCGGGTTGCCATTTCCTTCTCCAATGCATGAAAGTGCAAAGCGAAAGTGAAGTTGCTCTACCCCCCTTCTATTTGCTTTTTTAAATTATTGGGCTGGAAAAAATAAATGAGCTAGAAATGCATACGTAAGAAAATTAAATAAGCTTTTCTATATGTAAAATATGAAGGTCATAAACTTTGTATTTTATATATATATATATGTTGTTTTTTTTTTAACTTCACCGGCCCATTTTTACCTACTTTTGACTTGGACTCTATCATATAACAGTCAAAAAGTGAGAACTCAATTATGAGATATTCCCACATACAATGAAGACATCTGGACATGTTCTTCTTAGTCTGATTACTTCTACAAATATTCGCTTCTAAACAGAGTCTGAAGCGCAGGCCACAGTGCCCCAGCTAGCCCCACAAAGACTTTGTAAAGTGGATACAGGTCCTGCCTCCTCACGACGCTCTACTGCAACCTGCCAGAAGCTGTCCCAGCACACCGGCTGAGTAGCCCTGTCCCAGCACACCGGCTGACGCTCCTAGAATGCCCAACCCTCTGCTGTGCACAGCTGTTCGTGTACTCCTGACAGAGTCGTCCAACTTCTTGGTTGACGGTGCCTAGCTCAAAACCAGAAAGGGACTTCCAATATCAAATGCCATTTTATATTTTTCATGCCCCCAATCCCTTTTCTAGAAACATTTCCCAAATATGACTGGACTAAAGAAGCCTCACTATTCTGGAAACAGAAAAAAGAGAGTGGCCCCCATTTTTCAACAAGTTTCAGTATCAATTTCACACCAAGACTTCTTTTTTTAATATTATTCTATGCTCTGTTTCAACGGAGAAGGCAATGGCACCCCACTCCAGTACTCTTGCCTGGAAAATCCCATGGACGGAGGAGCCTGGTGGGCTGTAGTCCATGGGGTCGCTAAGAGTCGAACACAACTGAGCGACTTCACTTTCACTTTCCACTTTCATGCATTGGAGAAGGAAATGGCACCCCACTCCAGTGTTCTTGCCTGGAGAATCCCAGGGACGGGGGAGCCTGGTAGGCTGCCATCTCTGGGGTCGCAGAGTCGGACACGACTGAAGCGACTTAGCAGCAGCAGCGTGCTCTTTTTCAAAAACTAAAATATTGATGAGATCAATTCCTCTACAATGTTAGAAAAAAAAAGACTTAGCAGTCTCTTTAATACAAAACTATGTATAGACATCTCTCCAGATGAGCTGAATTTAGAAAGTCTTATCTGTCCTAGAAAAACAATAAAAAAATTTCGAGCTTAGCTTGGAAACCAGTAAATCCAGTTTAGACTAAGATTAAGCAATAGCTCAAAAAAGTTATTTTGACAGCCATTCAACCATTTCCACCCCAAAATCTGAGAAAGGCACTTGGCTGTGACGTATCAGGTAGNAAAAAAATTTCGAGCTTAGCTTGGAAACCAGTAAATCCAGTTTAGACTAAGATTAAGCAACAGCTCAAAAAAGTTATTTTGACAGCCATTCAACCATTTCCACTCCAAAATCTGAGAAAGGCACTTGGCTGTGACGTATCAGGTAGAATTGTACTAGAACAAATGGACACAGCAGTACATTATAGTCAAAATGATTCTAGTACTATTTTCAGCGATTTGGAATAATTCATACGGTAACAAGGATATTGAAGCAAACTGCTAAGACCATCTTTGGACCATTCATTATACAACCGAGAAAATCTCTAGGTTAGTATTTCAAATATTTATTTCTGGAAAAAACTGTAAATTCTCAATTGTAATGTATCAAATTTGGGGTTCTCCTCCACACTTCCCCAAAAGAAAGAAAAAATTGGTTTGGAATGAAACAGAAAAGAAGAAGCTTACAGGGAGCTGAAACTAAAATTATTGGAAGGGTGAGTAAGCTTCCCCAGGTGGCTCCTTAACAACCATCTGCTTTAAAAATTGGTTTTTAACCAACTATAATGTGTAGAACTTATTTGATCTGGATTTGTACAAATCAACTGTAAAAAGATACTTTTAAGAACCAGGAAATTTGATTATGGACTGGATAATTGATAATATCATAGAATTAGTATTAATTTTGTTAGGAATGATATTGGCATTGCATTTATATAATGTATTTTTTTAAGATGAAAATTGATTTATGAGAGAGGTGAGAACTAAGTCTGAGGTTTACTCTATAAACAGTATTAGTCACTCAGTCATGTCCGAGTTTTTGAGATCCCATGGACTGTAGCCCACCAGGCTCCTCTGTCCACTGGATTCTTCAGGCAAGAATACTAGAGTGGGTTGCCATGCCCTCCTCCAAGGGATCTTCCCAACCCAGGATCGAATCCAGGTCTTCTGAATTGCAGGTGGATTCTTTACCATCTGAGCCACCAGGAAAGCTCATACTCTATAAATAAGGAAGAGACTGAGTAAATGTGACAATAATTAACTGTTTTATATGAATGATGTATATATGGGGCTCACTGTATATATTTTTGTAAATGTTTAAAACATTGTTTAAGAAAAAGTTTTGGGGTTTCCCTGGTGACTTCAGTGGTTAGGAATCCGCCTGCCAATGCTGGAGACATGGGTTTGATTCCTGGTCTGGAAAGATCCCACATGCTATGGGACAACTACATCCACGCACCGCAACTACCGAGCCTGCGCTCTAGCGCCCGGAAGCCACAAGAACTGAGTCCATGCACGGCAACTACCGAGCCTGCGCACTAGAGCCCGGGAGCCGCAACAACTGAGTCCAGGCACCGCCACTACCCAGCCTGCGCACTAGAGCCCGGAGGCTGCAACTGAGTCCACGCACGGCAACTACCGAGCCTGCGCACTAGAGCCCGGGAGCCGCAACAACTGAGTCCAGGCACCGCCACTACCNGCACGGCAACTACGGAGCCTGCGCACTAGAGCCCGGGAGTCGCAACAACTGAGTCCAGGCACCGCCACTACCGAGCCTGCGCACTAGAGCCCGGAAGCTGCAACTGAGTCCACGCACGGCAACTACCGAGCCTGCGCACTAGAGCCTGGGAGTCGCAACAACTGAGTCCAGGCACCACCACTACCGAGCCTGCGCTCTGGAGCCCGGAAGCCACAAGAGAAGCCACCTTTTGAGAAGCCCGTGCAACTTGAGAGTAGCCTCTGCTTGCCGCAACTAGAGAAGAGCTCGCATAGCAACACCCAGCACAGCCAAATAATAGATTTAAAAATTGTTTTTAAGTTTTCATAACAAAAAACAGTCTTGTAGACGTTCATCTTTTATCACACCTTTTCCATGTAAATCATCAGTATGCCGCATTCAGAATAGAAACTGCTGGAGAAAACAAAGTAGCAAGAAGAAAGTTGGAAACAGTGAAAAAAGTTAAGGATAAAAGTAGTCAAAGTAACACTTTTTAAGTCGAAAATGTAACAAGCAATCTTCCCAAAAGCAAAAAGGTCCTTTCTGAAGTACTTACTCTAAATCCAGAATTCAACTGGCAGGAGTTTACCATTTTTATCTGGGGAGAACTCAAGTTTCTCACAGTGATTCTGGGCTGGAAACAACCCATTAATCAAGTCCCACAGTGTCTTGCCACGCTGAGAAGGAAATACTGGTCTGAGTGCAATTCCCCAGTTTCCTAAACCATTAAATAGGAGTATTATACTGACCATAATGATTTGCCACAAGAATTAAAGGAAATTCCGAATATGACTCTGGCAGCAGGCTGTAACTGTAAATTACAGAGGCAATTCAAATAGAAAGTGTAATAAAAATGATCACCAAGTATAATAAAAATGGTCACCATCAAGAAAGCAGCTATGTACATTACAGGGCCAAGGTAAAATAAAACAGAGATCCCCAATCCAGCAGTTCCCATAAAAGGCTTCTCCTCCGTTCCTAGCCTTCTTCCCAACTCAGCACAGCCTCAGGGAGACAGGCGTGCCACTGCATGAGTGTGTTCACACACAGACTTCGAAGTGAGCCACCTCTCAATTGTTTCCCACTCAAAGCAACCAACGTGTGCTTCAGAGTCTGAAGCATTTGCTTTCAAATTCTTCATCACACTACAATATTTTGAGATTGTTTCAAAGACTGACCTTTGTTTG
Source organism: Raphicerus campestris (assembly GCA_006410735.1). NCBI lineage: Eukaryota > Metazoa > Chordata > Mammalia > Artiodactyla > Bovidae > Raphicerus > Raphicerus campestris. The sequence continues at coordinate 390,086 of SJYW01033599.1, forward strand.
ACCATAGCACATTTATTTTCTTTAAGCTTTACGGAAAATACTAAGATGGAGACGGCATCTTGAGAAATGGAGATAACTAGCAAAACCTCTTAGACAAAAAGTTTAAAAAGTAGTTTCACAGAATGAAAGGTGGAGCTTGGCTATGACTGCTGTGCAGGAAATGGCTTTCTGGGCCTGACTCGATGGGGATGGGGGACCTCGATGGCATTCCACTTATTTGCACTTCAATGTCCTACTCATCTAAGCCCATCAGCTATTATGAAAGGCCAGGGTGACTGCTTTAAAACACCACAACATGTATTAATTAGCATATTTTGTCCTATAACATTTTCACATCTTTATTATTTGGACTTTAAATTCTATTTATGAATACAAATGCTATTATATTTTCCCCATTAACTTTTTTAAACTCAAAATCAGGAAGCACAAAAGCACCAATCACACCTAAAAGTGCACGGGACCCCAAAGCTCTGGTGGCTGAGAGACCCACGCAAAAGGCACAGACTCACGAAGGGGAGAGGACTGTACAGGGTCTCCAGCCTAATCACCCTAGAATGCACCCAGTCGGTCCTGACCGCTTTCCTCAGAGTTTCCTGAATTTCCTGCTGCTTCTTGGACTTCGCGACACATTCACTGTCAACTGCTCCTTCCCTCTCAAAGCTCCTCAGCGTCTCTGTTGGTAAACGACATCACTAAGATACTCCAAAACTGAGATCCGCAATTTCTCCACCTTTTTCCACTTGCTAGTCTCATTTTTTATGAAATCGACCAGTGCCTGTCATTATTCCTTCTGTCAAATTTCCACCAGCACTGCCTTTTCATCATCTCTCATCTGCTCCATAATTATAGCTTCTTAAATAATCTCCGTTTCCCATCTCTAGTCGTCCTGTCACCCTGCCTCTTAAATTATTCTTCCACAAATACAGGTAGGCTCAGGCTGCTCCCCTCCACAAAAACCTTCAGAAGATTAGTCAACCTAAAAATGAGCTGTGACCATCCTATATAAGACAGCAATCCTCCCAGCCCCACCCAACCCCTGAACCTGCTTTGTTTTCAGCAACAGTACTACTGACCTTCTAGATTTTCGGCCTCCTGCTAGTCGAGTGCGGGCAGGGCCGTTATTTGCTGTCTGGTGTGCATTCTCTGCTGTAACCCTAGTACTCGTCAACAGGTGTTAAGTGTTAGTCGGTCAGTTGCATCTGAATCTTTGCGACTCCATGGACTCCAGCCTACCAGGTTCCTCTGTCCATGGAATTCTCCAGGCAAGAATGCTAGAGGGGGTAGCTATTGCCTTCTGCAACAGGTCTTCCCAACTCAGTGACTGAACCTGGGTCTCCTGCATTGCAGGCATACTGCAATAGCATGTCAGCTACTAGGGAAGCCCCATCAACAGGTAAGTGCTCAATAAATATTTTCTAAACGAATTAATTTTCAAAGCACTGATGATGCTCTATTATCAGATACTAAGCATCTATTCCAGGTTCCTCTCCCACAAGAGTTTCATCTCTGAACTCCCTCAGCCAAATCTAGCCTCATCTCTCCTCATTCTTCCAAGCCAGTCTGTCAGTTCTTCTTTGAAGCATCTCAACTAATGACTCCTCTGAGCTCACAATCCACATCACCTGTATCTTCCACGTTCACTTCCTTCTGCTTTGCTTTATGTTATCACCAGGCTAGGGCATTTGGAGAGCAGACACAGTTTTCATCAAGCTTGTAGCTCCAGGATCTGGCTAAACACACAGACACTGGCAAAAAGCAGGCAAAACTGGACATGTGGCCTNCTGCTTTGCTTTATGTTATCACCAGGCTAGGGCATTTGGAGAGCAGACACAGTTTTCATCAAGCTTGTAGCTCCAGGATCTGGCTAAACACACAGACACTGGCAAAAAGCAGGCAAAACTGGACATGTGGCCTTTTTTTTTTTTTTTAATAAAATGAAAAAAACTTCTATGATAAGACTTTGACTTCCTAGACTGGTGTCTGACACTTGGTAGAACTCAGTAATACGTCAAATAGAATATTAAGGTTTTTTTTTTTCCCATTTATATTAAAAGATAAGTAATCAAGGAAATTGATTGGACTTCCCTGGTAGCTCAGATGGTAAAGCATCTGCCTGCACTGCAGAAGACCAGGGTTCAACCCCTGGGTCGGGAATATCCTCTGGAGAAGGAAATGGCAACCCACTCCAGTACTCTTGCCTGGAAAATCCCATGGACGGAGGGGCATGGTAGGCTATAGTCCATGGGGTCGCAAAGAGTCGGACACGACTGAGCGACATCACTCACTCAATCAAGGAAGAGCCAGCATTAAACCTCACCATTTTACCACACTGTGAACTGGACTGTTGGATGCTCTCCTCTGAGATTATGATACTACGGGAGAGAAGAGAAATGAGCACAGCAGGCAGGGCCCGAGGTCCGGGCAGAGGGGGCTCTGACCCGAGAGAAGGAAACACCCACTGTCGAGATGCAACAAGAAACAACTGTGAACTTCTATTCCTCCCTATCCAAAAGCACCCAGAGCATTACAGACAGGAAATGCCAGCCAGTGACAGGCAGCTGTAAACCCTTGGTAAATCTGATTTTCACTTTTCTGAAGGGGTTTGCATGCCTGAACACATCAATCCTCAGGCTGTGGGTCATAACTGCTCTGAAGGTTTTTTAAAAAAAAATCAAAGACCAGAGCAGATTTGAAGAAAGTGCTGCAGTGTGTCCANCCCCCGCGGCCGGCCCCGCCCCCCGCCTTTGCTCGTCCCCGCGGCGCGGCCCCTTCCGCGTTCCCGGCCCGCCCCACGCCGGCCCGCGCAGCCGCAGTGGGGCGCGCCGGCTCGGGCTGCGGGAAAAGGGGGCGGTCCTTCCCCGCCGGCAGAGGCTGCTCGCCGCTCTGACGCCGTGTTGTCGCCCGAGCCAGGCCGGCTGCCTTTCCTCTTTAAACTAGAAGCGGCCGCGTCCAAGAATGCTTTACATTCAGCGGTTCCTTGAGGGAGTAGACCTGTCGTGGACACTCTCCTGTGCTCTGGTTCCAGGATCTGAGCCCGCTGGCTCTGACCTTGGGTGATGAAAGTTAACCACTCAGTAGAGCTTCGGTTTTTTCGATGAGAAAGTGAGACTGTTCCAACCGCTTGACTTTTCCATTTTTCTCGTCAGCCTGTCCCAGCAGGCTTTCGGGCCTTCACACCAAAGCCGGCGGCCTTTGTCGTGTCACCCGTGGCTTCCATTTGTTACTTCTCTGATTTTTTTTCTCGACCTCTTGGTGGTTCTCATGCCATTCCTTATCCCAGTCTTAAGACTCCATACTTGCACGCTCTCAGTCCATTCCTCCTCCTCCTCCTGTTTTAACTGCTTCTCCAGAGGCTGCACCTGCAGCCTCCCGCCCTTCTCTTTGTATGCTCTCTGCCTGGATTTTTCTATCCATTACGGTAAATTCTATCAAGGCACGGGTGACTCCCGAGATCTCCATCTTCAGCCCAGTCCTCCCTCCCCCTCCTTCAGTTCACACCAATTATTAACTCCACCTGTATCCAACAGCCGTCTCCAAACCCAAAACACCAAAAATTGAAACTGTGATTGCAAGCTCACTTTCGAACCTAATCCTAGCCTCTTCCATTTCATTAAGTGGCACCACCATCCACCTGGTTGCTCAAGATAAGCCACCCGAAATTACTCAGTTCTTTTATCCATCTGCTGAATGTTAATTCATCAAGTCCAATCAACTCTACTTCTAAAGTATTGCTAGAACCTGCTCCTCTTTCTCTGTCTTCACTAAAATCACCCTGGTCCAAGACACCATCGTCTTTCACCAGGAATACTGAGGGATCTGATTCTCCTCTTTCACCATGCACAGCACCATAACGCATCCTTGACACAACAGCCAAAGAGAATTATTTTAAAAGAGTAATCAGATCATGTTGCTTTCCTACTTTAAATCCTTCTGTGCTTTTAGAAAAAAAGTCGAACTCCTCACTGGGCTTACAAAGTCTGAATATTTGAACCCTTCCTGACCTTCTACCTAAAATACTACTCACCTATCATTCCTTGACATTTAAGCCACACTAACCTTTGGTGNCTTCACTAAAATCACCCTGGTCCAAGACATCATCGTCTTTCACCAGGAATACTGAGGGATCTGATTCTCCTCTTTCACCATGCACACCCCCATAACGCATCCTTGACACAACAGCCAAAGAGAATTATTTTAAAAGAGCAATCAGATCATGTTGCTTTCCTACTTTAAATCCTTCTGTGCTTTTAGAAAAAAAGTCCAACTCCTCACTGGGCTTACAAAGTCTGAAAATTTGAACCCTTCCTGACCTTCTACCTAAAATACTACTCACCTATCATTCCTTGACATTTAAGCCACACTAACCTTTGGTGTGTTGTGTATTCCCTGAAAATCCTAGGTTCATTTCCTAGGCCTTTTCACAAACTTTTCTCCAAATTATCCCACCACTGGCTCTTGTGACATTTGATCTCAGCTTCAATATCATCCTCTAAGGTAGATCTTTTCTGATCATTCCAGTTACTGGCCCAATCACTTCCTATACATCCTGTTTCTCAACTTAGTACATGACACTATCTGACTGTGTAGTAATTGCTTAATTAAGAAAAAGTTATCTGGGGCTTCCCTGGTGGTCCAGTGGTTAAGAATCTGCCTTGCAGTGTAAGGGACAGTAGTTCAATCTCTCATCCTAGAAGATCCCACATGCTGCTGGGAAACTGAGTCTGTATGCCAGAACACGCTAGAGAGTAGCCCTTGCTCACCACAACTAGAGACAGCTCTGGCTTGCCCAACAGTGAAGACCCAGCATAGCCAAAAATAGATATTTTAAAAGGAAGAAGTTGTTTATTTGCTCACACATTTACTTTAAAACAGTGTCTGAGACTAGGGTCAGGTGGGTAAGGCAGGTGTAAAACTTAAGGGGGAACTAAAAACCTTAATAAATCAAGATAAATAATATTTAAATGCAACATTCAGAAAGTTTTAAATTAACGAAAAAAAATTGTGATGAACAAAATATCAACATTTTAAAGACATGATCTACTAGGGGCTGAGACTGAATGAGGCAAATGAGAGGGGCTGTGTGAGGATAGGCTTTTCCTGGCGGAGCTGAGGTGACTATTCTGATTTGTAGTTTAGGGAATTAGGGACCTGGCCCCCTCCTCTCTTTTTCTTGGGTGCAAACATCCAGTAAAGAATAGCCATTCTTCTCCATAAGGACAGGCTGCCAGGTGAGGAGACTGTGGTGACCTGTCCTTTCCATGACTGGGGAGACAAGTCTTATCCTGAGGTTCTGTAATAGGAGTTCTGCTTGTCCATGAACATAAGTCTTGTGTGTCATCAGCCTTACCAGAAATGAAAGTGATGGGTGCTTTATGCTGATTTTCTTCTTTCTTAGTTAGTTGAGACAAGTAATAGAGAGGGGTGCTGTTTACTGAGTCTCCACCACCCAGAAATAATACCTGGTATAGAGTAAGCGATTGAATGATCCACCCTATAGAGACAGATTCCTCAGTATCTAGTAGATAGGGAAACCACAGGTACTGAGGAACAATACATAGTTTTCATTTTATTCAATTTAAATAAACTCCTCTGCTCATAAGCTTTCAATTTACTACGTTTTACAGATTTCAATAAGGCACCAAATCAGATCAAAAAGAGTCTGCCTGTCACTAGAAAATAGCTTTACGTGTGCCCAGTCATTTTTGTCTTGACCACTGCATTGTTAGGCCTTCATTTTGAGATGTTTTATTAACATTCTTAATCCTATCATATCTGATTAACCTCAAAACAGAAGTTTTAAAAGTGCTAAAAAGAATTATAAGGAAACAAAAGTAAATTAAAAAAAGTGAAAGTAGAAAATGACAAATGTGACACATGAGCTGTTTTATAGGAATGATTAAGGACCTGAGTTGAAGCATGTGACAAGCTGTGTCAATTTAAGTAACAGTGGTCAGAAACAAGGAAGACTGGCCAAATGAAAAACAAAATTTTTAAGTGCAGAGAACACTTTCCCTTTTCACTTTCATGCACTGGAGGAGGAAATGGCAGCCCACTCCAGTGTTTTTTGCCTGGAGAATCCCAGGAACGGGGGAGCCTGGTGGGCTGCCGTCTATGCGGTCGACTTAGCAGCAGCAGCAGCAGAACCAACATCAGTATTGGAGGCTATGGTATGTTAGTCACTCAGTCGTGCCCAACTCTTTGTGATCTCATAAAATGCAGCCCACCAGGCTCCTCTGCCCATGGAATTCTCCAGGCAAGAATACTGGAGTGGGTAGCCATTCTCTTCTTCAGGGGCTTTTCCTGACCCAGGGATCAAGCCAGGGTCCCTGCATTGTAGGCAGATTCTTTACCACTGAGCCAGCAGAGAAGCCCTGGGGGCTATTGGCTTAATCTTAATTCAGCAATTGGTTGAGAGTTGATTTGAAAAGATGCTAGCTAAGCATGGAGAAAGTTGTGGTGGTAAAACATTTGGGGTGAACACCAAAATTGCTTAAGGAACGCCCTGTGGCAAGGCTTCCCTGGACCAGCAGCAGCAGCAGCAACCCCTGGGAGCTCGTAGCCAACTGGGAATTGCAGGCCCCACCCAGACCTGCTGAATCAGAATCTGAGGTTTAACAAGATCCCAACGTGATCCGTATTCATTTAAATATGAGAAACACAGCTCTAGGACACAGCTAAGGAAAGGGGCTTCCTAGTCTCAATGGATTCTCACTATAGACAAAGTGATAAATGAAGATTTGGTGGAACTGAAACTAAAGAAAAGATGCTATAAAAGAACCCAGCAGACTTCACACCACTTTATAGGCAGAGATCTTTCAGAGTAATGGGAAAGGCACTATTGCCATTGAGTTACAAATTTGTAAAGGTATTTAACTTAGGTTTATAAAGATATCTATAATGTGCTGTTATCAACTTAGTACAGTTCAGTTCAGTTCAGTCGCTCAGTCATGTCCAGACTCTTTGCGACCCCAAGAATCGCAGCATGCCAGGCCTCCCTGTCCATCACCAACTCCCGGAGTTCACTCAGACTCACGTCCATCGAGTCAGTGATGCCATCCAGCAATCTCATCCTCGGTCGTCCCCTTCTCCTGCCCCCCAATCCTTCCCAGCATCAGAGTCTTTTCCAATGAGTCAACTCTTCGCATGAAGTGGCCAAAGTATTGGAGTTTCAGCTTTAGCATCATTCCTTCCAAAGAAATCCCAGGGCTGATCTCCTTCAGAATGGACTGGTTGGATCTCCTTGCAGTCCAAGGGACTCTCAAGAGTCTTCTCCAACACCACAGTTCAAAAGCATCAATTCTTCGGCGCTCAGCCTTCTTCACAGTCCAACTCTCACATCCATACATGACCACAGG
>SJYW01033599.1:399693-435962 GCA_006410735.1 Raphicerus campestris
ACTTCCCTTTCACTTTTCACGTTCATGCATTGGAGAAGGAAATGGCAACCCACTCCAGTGTTCTTGTCTGGAGAATCCCAGGGACCGGGGAGCCTGGTGGGCTGCCGTCTATGGGGTCGCACAGAGTCGGAGCAGCAGCAGGAATCTATATGATATGAAATATTCATTAATAACCAAGTAACTCCATTCATCCAAGTGTAGGGAGGGACTACATGAACAGAGCAGAACACGTTCTATACTGTCGACAAATAAGTGGCTTTCCCTGGAGAAACTACATCTCAGAAATTACATCTTCTGAACCACTAGAGAACAGAAATCTCATCGAGTGGGAGAATTCAGACTGAAACTTTAAAATAAGAACTACTTACAAAAAAATGATTGAGACAGTTATTATCTATAGTTAAGGATCAGCTTAATATAGGTGGGGGGGAGGGGGAATCTCAATAATTGAAAAGGACTGAGGAAAAGGGAGGCCCCATCCCCTAGGAGTTCCTCTGTGTCTACAGGAGTTGCCCATGTCAGTGGAAACTGATACGGTGAAACTGATTCTAACAGGAAACTAGAGAGAGCCCTTTAAATGCAGGTAAGTGGAGGATTCTCAACCCTGGCTGCTTTTGAGAATCACCTGGGGAGCACTGGACTTCCCTGGTGGCTCAGAGGTTAAAGTGTCTGCCTGCAATGCGGGAGACCTGGGTTTGATCCCTGGGTCGGGAAGATCCCCTGGAGAAGGAAATGGCAACCCACTCCAGGAGGAGCCTGGTGGGCTACAGTTCATTGGGTCGCAAAGAGTCGGACACGACTGAGCAAGCGACTTAACTGGGGAGCATTTAAAAAATATCAGTGCCGACCCAATCTCTGGAGATGCTGGTTTAGCTGGTCTGAGGCCACACCTTCTCAGCCACAGTGTTCACAGACTTCCCTGTGGGTTCTATCTTTGAGGACAATCGAGCTGAGCACGGAAACCTGAGCTGCCTACAGGGAACGGCGGCAGAAGCTCTGGCTGGAACATCAGCTGTGACCTTAGAGTCCCCTGACCTCCCTGACTCCAGGATTCCAGGCTGAATTACATCCTCACTCTGCCACTCCTGCAAACAGGCACCCGCCCCATCACTTGACTTGCAACATTTGGGGCACAAGCCACAGGGCTGGCTGGCTGATCCTGAAGCTCTATATGAAGGAGAGAGTGAATCCAGGCCCTCGTTGGGGAGGCTGAGGCTCTGCCCAGGGGGATACAGAACGGGTTTGCTTGAGCTACCCTGGGGCATGCTGCCCCTTAGCCCTGCGGGCTACACAGTAAAGGAAGAGAACCTCAGGAACTGCCCTTGTGCTGAAACTCGGCTCCTGGAACTGGAAGGTTCCTGTTGTCTTTGAGGAAACCACAAATGTTCTAGTATCCTGAGCAGCTCTTAGTAGCTGTCATTTCAGAGAAAAAATGGCCCCTGTCCCCTCTCTTGGCGAGTCTTCCAGCCCCATTTATTTCTGTCTCTGACCCCTCCGCTCTCGTTTTTCACTCTTTCTCCGCCTTGCTCTACCACAGGACACCTGCTGCCTGGTGACTTCAGCTTGGTGCCCTCTCTTTATGCTTCTCCCTTTCTGGCATAGCTGCCAACTGGGCCCCTCCCTGGGTGACCAGAGGAAGGTTCAAGATCATTTCTCCAATTCTGCTTTTAACAGAAAATGCCTCAGATAAGCAAAGCTCTTTGCACCAGGCCACCTCATGCTTTCTGTGTCTGCCTGTAGCCCAAGGACCAGTCATAGCCCAGTCTGCTGTGACCTAGGCTGGAGGGTCAACAGTATAGAACATTAGAACATGGGCAAGGATTGCTTTCAGCACACACACATCCCGCCCCCCGCCCCCATCGCCAAAAGAGGATTGTTTCTTAGACCTAGGAAAGGCGGAAACAAGCCTATAATAGCTAAATTATAGACAAAGTTTCTGATGTACCTGGTAATGAAACTTGAGTGTGTGTATGCATACTAAGCTGCTTCAGTCCTGCCCGACTCTTTGCGGTCCTATGGACTGTAGCCCGCCAGGCTCCTCTGTCCATGGGATTCTCCAGACAAGAATACTGGAGTGGGTTGCCATCCTCTCCTCCCGGAGACCTTCTGGACCCAGGGATCGAACCCGAGCCTCTTACATCATCTCCTGCATTGGCAGGCAGGTTCTTTACCGCTAGCGCCACCTGGGAAGCCCCAGTGAAGCTGGTATCACTTCAGTTCAGAGGTTTACGCATAGTAAGTGATAAGTTTGCAAACACTGCCTTTATGATGTGCTGAGAATCTCAGTGAGGGGAGGGAGGAGAAAGAAAGTAGTTTCTTTCTCCAAAGTTCTCATGGACAAAAAAACAGGGCTCCTCTGCTGTAACTACTGTATAATCTCCATTTATACACAGAAATGCAAGTGAACAGATGTATTTGTTGTCTTAATAAACCGCTGTACATGCCAATGAAAAGCCTGGGGCGTACACTGAATGGTTTGTTCCTCCGTGATTGGAGTTCTGTTCCTGAAGTGAGTCTAATCGCTGTGCTTTATGCAATCCTAATCAGCCGCTGCTTGTCACCTGGCAGTCCCCAGCCAGGGAACACGGCACCAAGCGACAGTGAGCTCACCGATAGAGAACTTCTCATGAAACCTCAACTCTTTTAAACAGTGGAAATGTCACAGGAGGAAAAGTACTCCTAACAAGAGCCTCATTCAAAATCTCTGAACTGAAGCAACACAAGCTTCATTATCAAGGACACTGGGTACTTTGTCTCTAATTTAGCGATTGTAGGCTTATTTCCCCCTTTTATAGGTCTAAGAAACAGCCCCTCATAATCTCCTTCTAGGGGAAAAAAAAAGACCAAAAGCCATTCTTGCCCATGTTTGATACTGGCTGACCCTGCAAGTTGGGTCACAGTAGATGGGGCTGTGACTGGTCCTTGACCAACGGTGAAGACGGAAACGCTGGGCTCTCAGGCTGAGCATCCGATGGGTTTGAGGGTTCCTTCTCCTGATTGCCCACTGCTTCCTACCATGCTGCCCTCAGTCCTGTGAGGCTGAGTCCTCGGGGTTTTCTGTAACATCACCTACTCAGCAAGCGACTGCTGAGGCCCTGCCCGGTGCTCTACGAGAGGCCGGGCTCACCTTACTGTGACAACAAGGATGGCTGTTACCCACTGAGACCTCACTGAGGCAGGATTCTAAGCACGCTACACGCGTTATTTTGCCCATTTTACAGATGAAGAAATGACAGACAGTAAGGCACCTCTCAACCCGTGAAGAGTTTCTAGTCTAGAGTGGAGGCGGTCAGTGTTTACATGCGGTGATGACAGCCGGGTGAAGGGTCACTCGTCTTGACTTTGCTTCGGAAGAAAGAATCACAAGACGGGGCCTGTTGTTGAGGCTTCCCCCGCCCCGAGACATTTCAATCTGGGCACGTTGGGTCAAACTCCTGGAAGGTGCACCTGGCTGGTTGGTGAAGTTTGGCATCTGGCCCAGCCTGCCCAGGAGGCTCGTGGTATCAGTGCCTGGCTCCGTGATGCCTACAGCTCTCCCGACGGAGGCTGAGCCCGGCTGGCCTGGCTTCACAGACTGGCAAGACCCGAGAGGGAGGGGGCAGGGGAGACAGAGAGCCTGCCTGGCTCAGGAGCAGAGTAAGGGAGCGGAGGGCGGGGGAGCCAGCCCAGGCCAGGTTCCCCTGCCCTCTGCCCTCTGGAGAGGAATGGGAGAGGGTTACACAGCCCCTGCCTGGGATCCACGGTAGAGACTCCCTTTCGTGGGAACAAGAGGCTTCCCAGGGTAAATGTGAATCAGAGACCTGAGAGGACTCCAGGTGGGCCTGAAGGAGGGCAGGAAGGCTCAGGCTGGGGAACCCGTCCTGCCCGTTGGCCAAACTGACATGCTCTGCTTCTGCTTTTGGTCACAGTGAGTCACCCCAGGTCATTACCAGCCTCACTTCCTCAAACAGAGGACTAAGGCACTGCCCGTCTGAACTGCAGGAGGACAGACAGCATCCCGAGTCCGCTCCACGACATGGGGGTCTGAGCAGGACACACAGGGCCCACCAGGGTTCGCCGGTACAAACAGCCTTTTGTGGGGTCCTAGATGCAGCACGTGAGATCGTCCCTGTGACACGCAGGATCTTTCCTTGCGGGGCGAGGGCTCAGCAGTTGCTGGTGGGCAGGGTTGGTTGCCCCACAGCACGTGGGATCTTAGTTCCCCAACCAGGGATGGAATCTGCAACTCCTGTGTTGGGAGGCAGATTCTTAACCGCTGGACCACCAGGGAAATCCCCAGAAACAGCCTTTCCAAAGCCCCATCTGACTTTTTACCCGCTTTTACCCGCTTCATACTCTCTGAGAAAGGATTTTCAGGAGGGGCGGGTCACACTTCACAAGGGTCTGTATCATTTTACTGGGAGGAGCGCACAGCAGGGTCTGAATGGTGGAGACAGCAAGTCATTTTGGAGCAGGTCTTCTGGAAGAATCATTTGCACGACCTCTTATTTTATGTAGGTCAATGCAAACAGGCATCACTTGTTTACAGAGGAAGGGTGTAATACGCTTTGGTGGGTGGATCTTAAAGCTTGTGGGGAAGAGATTCACAAATTTGCATAAAATCTGTGCAGATGCAGTAGTGTCCAGCTCCTTCCTCTTCGAAATCACCCAACATATAAAATATCTCAGGGAGGGTGAGCTGTCTCACTGAGGTCAGATGACAGAAAAACTTCAGGCTAGAGGGAACTCAGGGAGATTACCTTGGAGGAATGGGGAGTGCGGGAGGTTGGGGAAGACAGGTTTGGCTGGTCACCTGGGCCCCCAGTGCAGCTTGAATTCTATCAAAAAAAGGCTACTTTGGGCAAAGTGGAGGTTGCATACATGCATGTGTGTGCGCATCTGTGTGTGAACAGAGGTCTGAGTCACAAAGCCGATCTCGTTGGGAGTCCAGCTGCCGTTAGCAGGGAATACCCAATACCTAATAATTAGGAGTTATCCTCTAACCTCCTGGGGTTGAAGCTGAATNATGCATACTAAGCTGCTTCAGTCCTGCCCGACTCTTTGCGGTCCTATGGACTGTAGCCCGCCAGGCTCCTCTGTCCATGGGATTCTCCAGACAAGAATACTGGAGTGGGTTGCCATCCTCTCCTCCCGGAGACCTTCTGGACCCAGGGATCGAACCCGAGCCTCTTACATCATCTCCTGCATTGGCAGGCAGGTTCTTTACCGCTAGCGCCACCTGGGAAGCCCCAGTGAAGCTGGTATCACTTCAGTTCAGAGGTTTACGCATAGTAAGTGATAAGTTTGCAAACACTGCCTTTATGATGTGCTGAGAATCTCAGTGAGGGGAGGGAGGAGAAAGAAAGTAGTTTCTTTCTCCAAAGTTCTCATGGACAAAAAAACAGGGCTCCTCTGCTGTAACTACTGTATAATCTCCATTTATACACAGAAATGCAAGTGAACAGATGTATTTGTTGTCTTAATAAACCGCTGTACATGCCAATGAAAAGCCTGGGGCGTACACTGAATGGTTTGTTCCTCCGTGATTGGAGTTCTGTTCCTGAAGTGAGTCTAATCGCTGTGCTTTATGCAATCCTAATCAGCCGCTGCTTGTCACCTGGCAGTCCCCAGCCAGGGAACACGGCACCAAGCGACAGTGAGCTCACCGATAGAGAACTTCTCATGAAACCTCAACTCTTTTAAACAGTGGAAATGTCACAGGAGGAAAAGTACTCCTAACAAGAGCCTCATTCAAAATCTCTGAACTGAAGCAACACAAGCTTCATTATCAAGGACACTGGGTACTTTGTCTCTAATTTAGCGATTGTAGGCTTATTTCCCCCTTTTATAGGTCTAAGAAACAGCCCCTCATAATCTCCTTCTAGGGGAAAAAAAAAGACCAAAAGCCATTCTTGCCCATGTTTGATACTGGCTGACCCTGCAAGTTGGGTCACAGTAGATGGGGCTGTGACTGGTCCTTGACCAACGGTGAAGACGGAAACGCTGGGCTCTCAGGCTGAGCATCCGATGGGTTTGAGGGTTCCTTCTCCTGATTGCCCACTGCTTCCTACCATGCTGCCCTCAGTCCTGTGAGGCTGAGTCCTCGGGGTTTTCTGTAACATCGCCTACTCAGCAAGCGACTGCTGAGGCCCTGCCCGGTGCTCTACGAGAGGCCGGGCTCACCTTACTGTGACAACAAGGATGGCTGTTACCCACTGAGACCTCACTGAGGCAGGATTCTAAGCACGCTACACGCGTTATTTTGCCCATTTTACAGATGAAGAAATGACAGACAGTAAGGCACCTCTCAACCCGTGAAGAGTTTCTAGTCTAGAGTGGAGGCGGTCAGTGTTTACATGCGGTGATGACAGCCGGGTGAAGGGTCACTCGTCTTGACTTTGCTTCGGAAGAAAGAATCACAAGACGGGGCCTGTTGTTGAGGCTTCCCCCGCCCCGAGACATTTCAATCTGGGCACGTTGGGTCAAACTCCTGGAAGGTGCACCTGGCTGGTTGGTGAAGTTTGGCATCTGGCCCAGCCTGCCCAGGAGGCTCGTGGTATCAGTGCCTGGCTCCGTGATGCCTACAGCTCTCCCGACGGAGGCTGAGCCCGGCTGGCCTGGCTTCACAGACTGGCAAGACCCGAGAGGGAGGGGGCAGGGGAGACAGAGAGCCTGCCTGGCTCAGGAGCAGAGTAAGGGAGCGGAGGGCGGGGGAGCCAGCCCAGGCCAGGTTCCCCTGCCCTCTGCCCTCTGGAGAGGAATGGGAGAGGGTTACACAGCCCCTGCCTGGGATCCACGGTAGAGACTCCCTTTCGTGGGAACAAGAGGCTTCCCAGGGTAAATGTGAATCAGAGACCTGAGAGGACTCCAGGCGGGCCTGAAGGAGGGCAGGAAGGCTCAGGCTGGGGAACCCGTCCTGCCCGTTGGCCAAACTGACATGCTCTGCTTCTGCTTTTGGTCACAGTGAGTCACCCCAGGTCATTACCAGCCTCACTTCCTCAGAGGACTAAGGCACTGCCTGTCTGAACTGCAGGAGGACAGACAGCATCCCGAGTCTGCTCCACGACATGGGGGTCTGAGCAGGACACACAGGGCCCACCAGGGTTCGCCGGTACAAACAGCCTTTTGTGGGGTCCTAGCTGCAGCACGTGAGATCGTCCCTGTGACACGCAGGATCTTTCCTTGCAGGGCAAGGGCTCAGCAGTTGCTGGTGGGCGGGGTTGGTTGCCCCACAGCACGTGGGATCTTAGTTCCCCAACCAGGGATGGAATCTGCAACTCCTGTGTTGGGAGGCAGATTCTTAACCGCTGGACCACCAGGGAAATCCCCAGAAACAGCCTTTCCAAAGCCCCATCTGACTTTTTACCCGCTTTTACCCGCTTCATACTCTCTGAGAAAGGATTTTCAGGAGGGGCGGGTCACACTTCACAAGGGTCTGTATCATTTTACTGGGAGGAGCGCACAGCAGGGTCTGAATGGTGGAGACAGCAAGTCATTTTGGAGCAGGTCTTCTGGAAGAATCATTTGCACGACCTCTTATTTTATGTAGGTCAATGCAAACAGGCATCACTTGTTTACAGAGGAAGGGTGTAATACGCTTTGGTGGGTGGATCTTAAAGCTTGTGGGGAAGAGATTCACAAATTTGCATAAAATCTGTGCAGATGCAGTAGTGTCCAGCTCCTTCCTCTTCGAAATCACCCAACATATAAAATATCTCAGGGAGGGTGAGCTGTCTCACTGAGGTCAGATGATAGAAAAACTTCAGGCTAGAGGGAACTCAGGGAGATTACCTTGGAGGAAAGGGGAGTGCGGGAGGTTGGGGAAGACAGGTTTGGCTGGTCACCTGGGCCCCCAGTGCAGCTTGAATTCTATCAAAAAAAGGCTACTTTGGGCAAAGTGGAGGTTGCATACATGCATGTGTGTGCGCATCTGTGTGTGAACAGAGGTCTGAGTCACAAAGCCGATCTCGTTGGGAGTCCAGCTGCCGTTAGCAGGGAATACCCAATACCTAATAATTAGGAGTTATCCTCTAACCTCCTGGGGTTGAAGCTGAATTTTGACTCTAGCCAAGATAAAGCTAATCTGGCTNATTCTTAACCGCTGGACCACCAGGGAAATCCCCAGAAACAGCCTTTCCAAAGCCCCATCTGACTTTTTACCCGCTTTTACCCGCTTCATACTCTCTGAGAAAGGATTTTCAGGAGGGGCGGGTCACACTTCACAAGGGTCTGTATCATTTTACTGGGAGGAGCGCACAGCAGGGTCTGAATGGTGGAGACAGCAAGTCATTTTGGAGCAGGTCTTCTGGAAGAATCATTTGCACGACCTCTTATTTTATGTAGGTCAATGCAAACAGGCATCACTTGTTTACAGAGGAAGGGTGTAATACGCTTTGGTGGGTGGATCTTAAAGCTTGTGGGGAAGAGATTCACAAATTTGCATAAAATCTGTGCAGATGCAGTAGTGTCCAGCTCCTTCCTCTTCGAAATCACCCAGCATATAAAATATCTCAGGGAGGGTGAGCTGTCTCACTGAGGTCAGATGACAGAAAAACTTCAGGCTAGAGGGAACTCAGGGAGATTACCTTGGAGGAAAGGGGAGTGCGGGAGGTTGGGGAAGACAGGTTTGGCTGGTCACCTGGGCCCCCAGTGCAGCTTGAATTCTATCAAAAAAAGGCTACTTTGGGCAAAGTGGAGGTTGCATACATGCATGTGTGTGCGCATCTGTGTGTGAACAGAGGTCTGAGTCACAAAGCCGATCTCGTTGGGAGTCCAGCTGCCGTTAGCAGGGAATACCCAATACCTAATAATTAGGAGTTATCCTCTAACCTCCTGGGGTTGAAGCTGAATTTTGACTCTAGCCAAGATAAAGCTAATCTGGCTCTTTGAATTAAGACAGTCTCTGGGGTTTGGAATTTATTATGGGGGAGGGACCCTATAGAGAGAAGAAAAACCATTCAAGTGATAGGCGAGTTGGAGGCTAATTTGAACAATAATTTTATCCCAAGCTGGTGAAGCAGAATATTCTGGCATCTTGAAGGAGATAGTAAGTCAGAAATGGGTTAGGGTCCCCACCCCTTGCTTGTACTCCTGTGAGGTACAGTCTGGGAGATGTGGGTCCCAAGGATGATTTTCTGAAGTGACTTGGCTTCCCTTGGGGAACCATAAACCATCCTGTCTTCATCTTTTAATCCAGGGCATCGCCACTAAATGTTTGCAATACCTTATTGCATCTGCATTCACACAGCCCTAAATCAAATCAGATCTGGGAGCTTCTTCCCCAGGCCAAATGGAAATCAGCCAAGGATCAGATCCAACCTTCAAAACGGTTCTTTTTTTTTTTTCCTCTTCACTGTCACTTCCTTAAGTGCTATTAGCATTTTACTCAAAGCTGATGATGTGTTTTGAGTGGGGAGAGAGTTTTCATTAACTCCCTATTTCACCATCACTAAATTTAGCCTTCGATGTAAAGTCTCAAGTTCTTTGCCCTAAAAATAGCTTGGGGCTGAAATGGGAGCAGAAGTGAGGATCAGTGGCAGCTGTGTGTCCTCAGAAACCCACGGTCGTTCAAAGTCAATAAACTCCCCTGGTCCTGCCCCCACTTGGCCTTCACCTCCACCCGCTGGGGGTTCAGACTCATCACTGCTCTTCCCAATCAGAACTCACCCACGTCAGTGAACACCAGAGAGCATGGTCTGGAGGGGGGCGGGGCAGTCACTACTTACTCTCTCAAACGTTTTGGAAAACTGGCCAATTTTCCTTCGGAATTTTGACCTCAGTTATTTTTTTGGTGGGGGGGGAGAAAATAAATATTTATGATAGGCTTCTTGTCAATAAACTCTATACATAAAGTGCTTTCTCAACTACTTTTAGTAAAAATGCTAAAGGACAATGGTTGATGTTAAATATATCCTCTTGAGGGCTTCCCTGGTGGCTCAGTGCTAAAGAATTCACCTGCCAAAGCAGGAGACGTGGGTTCGGAAAGATCCGAATGGCGCGGAGCAACTAAGCCTGCGCAGCATGACTACTGAGCCTGCGCGCTAAAGCCCAGGAGCCGCAGCCACTGAAGCCCCGAGCCCTAGGGCCCGTGCTCTGCAACAGGAGAGGCCACCGCTAGGAGAAGCCTGTGCACCAGAACTAGAGGGCAGCCCCCTGTGGCCACAGCTAGCGAAGAGCCCGCTCAGCAACGGAGGCCCAGCATGGCCAAAAATAAATAAATAAGAGTATAACATACTTATATATCTATATATAGTACATGTGTATCAGTTCAGTTCAGTCGCTCAGTCGTGTCCGACTCTTTGAGACCCCATGAACCACAGCACACCAGGCTACCCTGTCCATCACCAACTCCCAGAGTTTACTCAAACTCATGTCCATCGAGTCGGTGATGCCATCCAGCCATCTCATCCTCTGTCATCCCCTCTCCTCCCACCTTCAATCTTTCCCAGCACCAGGGTCTTTTCCAGTGAGTCAGTTCTTTGCATTAGGTGGCCAAAGTATGTATGTATATCTATGTATACATATACATAAGTATACATATACATATATATGTATATATGTATATATATATAAATCCTGTTGAAAACTTAAGTTCCAGCTATTAAAATAGCACATCAAAGTGTTTTTTGTTCATTTTTCACAAAACTGAAATTTCCAGCATTCTTAAATTACACACACACACACACAATTTAAAGACATGGAGATGGAGAAGGAAATGGCAACCCACTCCAGTATTCTTGCCTGGAGAATCCCATGGACAGAGAAGCCTATCTAGTAGGTTACAGTCCACGGGGTCGCAAAGAGTCGGACCTGACTGATGACTGAGTGACTTCACCTCACCTAGTCCCTAGAAATGGAAATAAAATATATTGCTGTTTCAAATTCGAAAAATAAATAAATAAATAAATAAAGACATGGAGAAGTGAGTGGGTTGCAATAGAGTTCCCTGCACTATATTGCGGTCTTATGCGATCAAGGGGGAAAGTCTGGATTTTTGACTTACTGCCCATGGATACTTCAGTTCTATGTCTTCTGTTTTGCTGAGCAGTAAAATTAGTTGGTTCATTTTTAGATGATACATTAGAGGTACAATTCTAGGTCGTGACTTTAGCCTAGTGTTCATCTGACAGACAGATGACTCTGGAGAACTCTCCTATTAGCAGCTAATTTGTGAAGAGTCAACGACAAACAATCGACACTGTCTACGGTTCTCTTGACCTAAGTCGCTATAATGCCAGATGGTGAGCCCACGGCACTCTAGCTCTCTCGGCCTGGAGGCTGGCGGCCTGGAAGCTACCAAGCGTCTTCACAGCAGCACTGTTCTGGGGTTCTGAGCTAGGATGATGTGTACAGATGAGCTGATATGGCTAGGTGCATAGATGCCAGCTTCCAAAACAGCTCTTCATGCTTATTTTCAAAATTTACAGTGTTTGCCAATACAAAAACATTGAGGCACACACAGATTGTCATAAACGGGACCTTTTAAAATTCTCACTCTGCAAAACTGGAGTCATTTTTGGCTGCGTTTCCAAGTACCATGTCAATGTTCTTTTTTTTTCATGTCAGTGTTCTGACTGTTCTTAGTGGACCTCATAATTAGTCATGTGGATGATTTAAGGTCAAAGTATATCAGGCTGTATTCTCCCCTTTTACAGTTTTTTAAAAAATTAATAAAGCAATAAGATAAATTAACTGAAGGAGGCATATAGCCTCATTTTCTTACATTGTAAAGGTGTCATGGGTGTGGCTTTCTTGAAACTTTTATGATACACACAGACACACGCACACACACACAGTCCAGTCCAGGTTAACTCTCCACCCTCCAGCCCTCCCCTCCAGGCACAGGCCTGGCCCAGGCTCTCTGGACCCTACAAGGAAAGGAAGATGGGTGAGTGTATGAGGACTGGGCTGGGCTTTCGCTTTTGCTCTCTGCCCTCTTTGGCTTTTAGGTTCTCCTGGGGAATGGGGCAGGGAGCTGGTGGACAAACTAAGGGAAGAGAAGGATGCTCTATTTAACAGGGCACAGGCAGGATCCTCTGCAGAGATCCGGAGGCCCCCTGCCCACCCCCTGTCCCCAGCAGCGCTCTGACCTGGGCGGTCTGACTCCCCTCTTTCCCCCTTAGCCTCCAGCTCCCCGGCAGACAGCCCTCTGACGGGACCACCTCAGAGGAACACCCTACATCTCTCACGGCCCCTCGGGAGACAGTAAGGTACCCCTTGAGTCAGTTAAGCCCTTGTTTATCTGTACTCCACAGAGGAAGGGGTTTGAGCCAGTTAGTTAATCAGCCAGACTAAATAAAGATGCGAGGCAGCCATGATAAAAGTCATTGTGCCTCATTTAGGGCTTAACCAAATTACATGCATGAGAAATGAATGTTTGCTTGATGTTGGAACTCCCCAGGCCAGGTCGCTCAGAATAAATCCCACCAACAAAAAATCACAGAGTCTAAATGATGTGTTATAGACAAACACCCTGGCTGAAAAAGCTGTGCTCCTGAGATTTATGTCAGTGTTTAGAAACCCAAGATGCATCTTCCCCCAACTGGAAAGTTACAAACGGTCGTTTAGTCTCGAGGCCTCTTCTACAGGTTGCTGGTTTAACCCTTAAGGTGGCCGAATGACAATCGGAGCCTGAATTCTGGCTGGGGAGTGGGGAATCGTGATCCGTGTGTTGAGGAGGGTCGATCCTAATGGCCCTCCTCCACCTCAGGGCTCCTCTTCCCCAGGTCTCTGAACCTTCATTTGCCCCAAGCCCTTCCACTTGACCTAGGTCAGCCTAACTTAGCTAGTGCATCCAAATCACCAACCTCCTTCTCCACCTCTTTACTCAGACCCTCACTGAGATGAACAGGAAAGCAAGCAGAATTAATTCTTCACACTAACATTGGATTCTCTAGTGGCCCTTTCCTTTTTAAGAGTGCTTAGGTCTTTGGAAAAGCGTGTCTGGGATTTTTGCACTATGTCTGGGACTTCACCTGGTTGTGAGAGTCTACAGGATCAAGCAGGGTACAAGATAATAATAGATTATTCTCAAAGGTTGTCTCAGACTGTAATTAGTCCTCTTTCTCAACTGCTTTTTAGCCTCTTGGGGCAAAACAAGCCATTTCTGGCAGCACACTACTGCCCAGCCCACACCCTGCCCTCCAACCACCTTCCTGATTATTCTAAGAAAGACCCCTCATTTCACTGCAGGTATTATTCTTCTGGTGAGTTAATGTTGACTTTGTAAAAGATATGTGTTGCTTCCGGCAGTCTACCACCCTTTTACTTTCCTGGGGCAAAACCAGTCATTTGGAAGAATCACCTTTCTCCCACTGGGCATATTCAGAATGGGCTATGTTTAAATAGTGGTCATCTTTTCTCCGGCCAGTGGCCGAGTAAACTGACCCAGGCCAGGATTGTTGGTGTCATCCTCCTTATGGTGAAAAGGCTGAAAATGGTCGGGCTGGCTCATCCTTTCTTGTGGGGGTGTTCAGACAAGACCATGTAGTAATCTCTGCTACCAAGGCCTTCTGGAGGTGACTAGGCCTGTCTGTTTGGAATCAGCCCTGTATCCTGCTGAAAGATCCCTTCTGTTCAAGTTGGCCAGAGTTGATTTCAGACGCTTGACACAGAGAACCCTGACTAACACAGCTCTCTTGCCCCTTGCATGCTCTGTCTGTATCATGAACCTGAGTGGGTGCACACGCTGAGTCATGTCCGACTCTCTGTCACCCCATGGATTGCAGCCCACCTGCCTCCTCTGTCCATGGGGATTCTCCAGGCAAGAATACTGGAGGGGGTTGCCCTGCCCTCCTCCAGGGGATCTTCCCAACCCAGGGATCGAACCCAGGTCTCCCTCATTGGGGGCAGATTCTTTACTAGCTGAGCCACCAGGGAAGCTCCCCTAAAGCCCCACCTGTGGCCAAACCTAGGAAGTCTCTAGATCCCTTTGATGTTTCTGTTATTTGATTTCTAAATGTCGGCTGAAAGACTAGTGAAACCTGTCTGCCTCCTCCCTATAAACATTTGGTGAGCAGGGTCTTCCACTGCCTCTCAGGCACTTCAGAAACCAGTCTCCCCAGATTCTATTCACTCACCTGGCCCTGCCTCCCAGAATTACTTAGCAGATTTTATTGCATTTGTCTGCAAAGCTTTGGTTATCTTTGTGCACTCAAAAGAATATGTTATTGGTTGAATTCCTACTAATATAATAAAGTGAACTGAAAAAGTTTAGGGCAAGTTGGGTGCTGTTTTACATTCATATCCCAGTGAAGCCAAAGACAAAAAGATTGGAGATGCCAGAAGTCCAAATAAATGTGAACTTCCCTGGTGATCTGGTGGCTAAGACTCCATGCTCCCAATGCAGGGGGCCTAGGTTCAATCCCTGGTCAGGGAAGTAGATCCTGCATGCAGCAATGAAGATTCCCTCGTGCCTCATCTAAGACCCAGCATAGCCAAAAAAAAAAAAAAAAAAACCACACCAAAAAAGTACAAGTTTCATTTGCCCATAAATTCGCTTTCCAGTAAACTTCCATTTATTCACTATATCCACATTAAAACTATGCTACTTACGCTTTTTGAAACTACTGTCAACTGTCTACAATGCCTCGGTGAGCTTAAGGTGTTCCCTTATCAGAGTGTCTTGTCATAGTTACAGGCTGAAAACACTAGGATGCAAAACCAGCTCAAACTAGAGTGTAGGGTGAAGTCAAGAGTCAAATTCAAAGCCTGACTTTAGGGCCACACTGTCTCTCCAATAAGGAAGGGGCTGGGTGTTTAAACACTGAACTTTGCTTGCTTAATGTAAGAGGTTGCCAGTCTAATCCAAATTCTTCCTTCCTCAGTGAAGGTTAACTGAAGTGTGGAACAGAATATTTCTAAATTTCCAAAATGAGGAAAAACTGTTTTGGGGAGTTGAGTGGGCTCCAAACATGGCCCCCAATCCACCATGCATCCAAGTTTCTACGCCCTTGTGCAGTTTCTTCCCGGTGAATCAGGGCTGGTCTTAAGACTTGCTTCCTTTAGCTTGCAGACTTGGTGCCTGTGTAAGTTCTGAGGCTGCTTCATAAAGGGGCTTGTAGCTTCCACCTGGGTCTGACCCCCCAAGACAGTCATGCTGGGAGGAAGGCCAAGTCAGTCACGTAGAGAGACCATATGGGGACAGACAGACAGACAGCTGGCCAGCCTCTAGCTCTTCCTTGCATCCCAGTTGAATAGAAGAGGACAAACTAGTGTTTTGATTTTACTTTGTGCCAGACCCTGTGCTAGGCTTCCCTGGTGGCTCAGTGGTAAAGAACCTGTCTGCCAGTGCAGGAGATGTGGGTTTGATCCCTGGGTTGGGAAGATCCCGTGGAGAAGGGAATGGCAACCCACTCCAGTATTCTTGTCTGGGAAATCCTATGGACAGAGGAGCCTGGTGGGCTGCAGTCCATGGGGTCTCAGAGAGTCAGACACGACTGAACAGCACACCCTGTGCCTCTTTCTTTACATAAATTACAGGTGAAAATTATCAGCTTGGAATGTTGGCCGATTTTCTACCACATCACTCTCCCATACTGACAAGGAAAAAGCCCATAATTTCCCGCTTCATTTAAACCTTCTTATCTGCCAGCCTGATCTCCCAAACCAAACCACTGGTCTTTCTTTTCCAGAGTGGTTTATCAATCCTTGTGATGCAGAATAACCAGACAAACACAAAATTGGAGAGACCGGAGTTAAAGAGAAGGGACTTTTCAAAAGAAGTTAAGTCACCTTTGTCATAAAGTCTGGGAAAGAGATGGGAGGTGGAGTGGGAGTGACAGAAAAAGCAAGGCAGAGTGGAGAATGTTCTTTGGTAGGAAATGAGAAACTCCAGATGCCAAGGACACAAGTGAATCAGGTAGAAAAATCAGGCAGCTATGAGAAATATTGCAACTGGTTATGATCGGACTGTCTTTAATGCTGGAGAAATGAATAAAATTGGAATTACTTTTCCATGATGTTTATCCTTTAAATTCTGTTTCTTCTGGAACTGAATCACATGGGTGATGGTTTCAGTTATGGCTGCACATATCATCTAATTCTTTCAAGAATCTCACATGGTGTGTATTATTGTCCTTGTTTAATAGATTCAGAAACTAAGGCTCAGAGAGGTTACATGACTTGTTTAAGGTGATATGGTGTTAAGTGGTAAGGCTGATTTTTAAATCCAGCCCCTCTGACTCCCAAGGCCATGATTTTCCAGCTCACCATCCTGCGGTTAGCTCCCCAACACTATAGCTTCTCTTCACGATACTGTTGCCTTTCTTCTGCTCCTGAACCCACTTTATGGTATATCACAGCATTGTCACTGGGGATCCCGAGGGATATGAAAGTGGAGAAGATGACACAGTAATACTTACGTGAGTTTTACATGTAAGTTACCTACTTTAAAAATTAGAGACAGTCTGTACTTCCCTGTATTTTGTTAATATACCACAGCCTGAGTTTATTTACAGTTTCTAATAGCAGGTTCAAAAAAAAAAAAAAGGCACACGTGAGTGTCAGATAATGTAATTGCTTAAACCTTGGTTGTCTGTGCTTTATCATTTCAATTCTGTTGGGATCTACTGAGTTTTAACGCAACAAATTTGACAGAATCTACACGGAAGATAATATCCTAAGGCTACCTTTGAAAGACACTTTTTAACAATAAAGGCTGCTTCTGTGTGTTTCAAAGTCAGATACAAAATACTTGACAAGAAATGCTTGTCAAGAATACTTGACAAGAGAAGGAGATTGGATTCTGATTCTTTCCCTCTCTTTTTGATGCCAGCAGTTGCCTGCTAACCTTTCCTGATCAGCTTTGTATCTCTGTTCCTTTAAAAAGGAGCAAAACCATTTAGCATTCTCCGGGCACGTTTGTGTCTGTCATAAGGCAGGTATGCTCTGGGGAAAGAAATGAGAGATGTTAGTCTGTTAGATGAATCAAAACATTCATCCTGAACTTTCATGACCAAAAAAAGAAAAGATGATGTTGCTTCCTAGTGGTATTATGGATTTCCTATTTAAAATGTAAAATTATGATGTTTGGAACATCCTCTTCAAACAGGAGCACATATATGAAAGCAAATCCTGATCACACATGAACGCACTGCGGGGTGTGTCGGGACATCCACCTTTCGGCAGTGTTCACCTCCAGCAGAGCGGAGGCGTGGGGAGATGGGGACTCAAACAAGCCAATCTGACAATGTAACAGTCTTGCTTTTCTAATTAAAGATCTGGCAGGAATACTAAAATAAGAATTGGCAGTAATCTGTGAGTTTTTAACTATCCGTATTTTCTCATGCCTGTTTCTAAAATTCCCTGATAGGTGTCAGAACTCTTTTTTTTTTTTTTAAAGGAGTAAGAGAGATGGGACAGAAAGGGTGGGATAAGCACGGGCTTGGCTTGACCTGGATTTAAACCCTGGAGCTGAGATTCTTCGGGGGAGTAAGGCTGGGAAATTTCCTTAATGTCTCTGAGATTCTGTTTTCCTGCCTGTAAAATGGAGGTAAGAACACCAACCACAGGTGCTGTCGTGAGGGCCTGAATGACACAATGGGTGACAGTCTGTGTCTGGCCTTGAGACATACATAGGAGGACAAGAAGCCGTGAGTTCCCTTCCTCATAACTTCAGAGGCAGAAAGGAAGACAGGGCAGCAATTTTAGCCTGAAGCCTTAATATCTATATCTAATATCTATTCTTAGACATATATCTAGAATCTAATAATATTAGATTATAATATTATAATATCTAGATAGATAATCTAGATTTATAATAATATCTAGATATTATATAGTCTAATATCTGGATATAATATCTAGATATATAATCTAATATATATCTAGAATCTAATAATCTTCTTCTTAGATATATATCTTAATATCTAATATCTATTCTTGTTATTTTCTTAGATTTATTAGTAAATGATCATCTTCAAGGCCACAAAAGTACACTGGGCTTGGAGCCAGACACCAGCGTTTAATTTCAGAGTCCAGTTGGGACTTCTTAACTTCTTGAAATGTTAGCCATGACAGGAAAAGAAATACAAATAGCAGCATTCATCTCCAAACCACTTGTAGGGTGGTTGTAAATATTAACAAGTAATCAGTTACCTTTAAATGCTTTGGAGGATTGCTCTGCACAAGTTTATCATCATGAACACAGAGGAAAAGGTTTATTTGTAAAGTGTGATATTTCTTATGAAACGTTTCACTGAAGCTTGAAATACTGTCACCATCGTATTGAGACGGGAGGGAAGAGGGAAGGGCATGACCTTTGAAGACAGAGCTGTTGAAGATGTGCAATAAATTGGTTAGAACCACTTGGCCCCCAATGGCATAAGAGTCGACTTCCAGTAGAAACTCGAAACTCATTATACACTCATTATAATGCATTAGCTAAATGGCACACCCAGAGGCACCAGGACAGTTTGGAGGCCAACCGTTAAAAGGCCAAAGGTAGACAGTGGCCCAGTTTCTGGAAATCCTTGCCCTTTTTCCAAAACAGTTGAGATAAGCCACCCACTTGGTAGCCCATGAAATAAGCAGCCCATGAAAACTAACCACCCTGTGCTTCAGCTTTCTCACCTTCTGGGATGGCCCACATTCTGTCTATGGAAGGTGTAATCTAAGTAAACTTGCACTCACTTTACTATGGCTGACGCTTAAAGTCCTTCCTGCGCAAAGCCAAGACCCCTCAGCCGGCAGCCTGTTCCAGGCACACACCTGAGACCCGGGACATGACCATTTTCTCGTGCCCCATTTTCCTGCAACATAATGTCCAATGACATTTGACACAGGGCTGTAACATTCTGAGAAACAGTTATACTAGAAAGAGGAAATGATTCCAAAGCCAGGGGTCCTTGGTGGTGGTTTGACTGTGCNTTTCTTAGATTTATTAGTAAATGATCATCTTCAAGGCCACAAAAGTACACTGGGCTTGGAGCCAGACACCAGCGTTTAATTTCAGAGTCCAGTTGGGACTTCTTAACTTCTTGAAATGTTAGCCATGACAGGAAAAGAGATACAAATAGCAGCATTCATCTCCAAACCACTTGTAGGGTGGTTGTAAATATTAACAAGTAATCAGTTACCTTTAAATGCTTTGGAGGATTGCTCTGCACAAGTTTATCATCATGAACACAGAGGAAAAGGTTTATTTGTAAAGTGTGATATTTCTTATGAAACGTTTCACTGAAGCTTGAAATACTGTCACCATCGTATTGAGACGGGAGGGAAGAGGGAAGGGCATGACCTTTGAAGACAGAGCTGTTGAGGATGTGACATAAATTGGTTAGAACCACTTGGCCCCCAATGGCATAAGAGTCGACTTCCAGTAGAAACTCGAATCTCATTATACACTCATTATAATGCATTAGCTAAATGGCACACCCAGAGGCACCAGGACAGTTTGGAGGCCAACCGTTAAAAGGCCAAAGGTAGACAGTGGCCCAGTTTCTGGAAATCCTTGCCCTTTTTCCAAAACAGTTGAGATAAGCCACCCACTTGGTAGCCCATGAAATAAGCAGCCCATGAAAACTAACCACCCTGTGCTTCAGCTTTCTCACCTTCTGGGATGGCCCACATTCTGTCTATGGAAGGTGTAATCTAAGTAAACTTGCACTCACTTTACTATGGCTGACGCTTAAAGTCCTTCCTGCGCAAAGCCAAGACCCCTCAGCCGGCAGCCTGTTCCAGGCACACACCTGAGACCCGGGACATGACCATTTTCTCGTGCCCCATTTTCCTGCAACATAATGTCCAATGACATTTGACACAGGGCTGTAACATTCTGAGAAACAGTTATACTAGAAAGAGGAAATGATTCCAAAGCCAGGGGTCCTTGGTGGTGGTTTGACTGTGCTCGTGGAAACTGTTAAGCTTACTGAAGCTTGTTCTCCGCTTTGACCACAGGATAGCATAAAAGACAGCTTTAATTCTTCTTGCCCACTTAGGACAAATTTTCGCATTTTCAGGGCTTCCCTGGTGGCTCAGATGGTAAAGAATCCGCCTGGAATGCTGGAGACCCAGTTTGATTCCTGGGATGGGAAGATCCCCTGGAGAACGGAATGTTTACCCACTCTAGTATTCTTGCCTTGGAAACCCCATGGACAGAGGAGCCGGGCAGGCTATAGTTCAAGGGGTTGAAAAGAGTAGGACGCAACTGAGCGATTAACATGTCATCTCATATCAGCATTTTCATAGAGTTGTGTTGCTATATTAAAGCCAATCTGCTGTGGTTCAGTCTTAGAGGCAGCAGGGTGGGGAGACTTGGAGTCAGCAGATTTGAATTCCCAACAGTGTCCAGAACTGTGTGGTCTCAGGGAAGTCACTGAGCTACTCTGAGCCTGTTTCATCAACTGCAAAATGGAGGTAATAGTATAACATCTTGCAGAAGTCTTGCAAAATTAAAGTTTTAGATACATAAAGAAGTGAAGTACAGCACCTGACGTGTGTGGGTCCTCATAAACGTTTAGGGATATAGAGAATAGAAAGTGAAGTCACTCAGTTGTGTCCGACTCTTTGAGATCCCATGGACTATAGCCTGCCTCCTCTGTCTGTGGGATTTTCCAGGCAAGAAAACTGGAGTGGGTTGCCATTCCCTTCTCCAGGGGATCTTTCTGACCCAGGGATTAAACCCGGGTCACCCACATTGTGGGCAGGTTCTTTACCATCTGAGCCACCTAGTCCCTCATAAAGATTGTTCAGGAAGTAAAAAAAAATCAAAAGATAAATTATGCTAATATTAACCTACCCACATTATGGATGATAGTTTGGATTCAGGATTAGATGTGAAACATCTTTTAAAACACATGCAGAGTAGATAAATTAATATTCACATGCCTTGAGAATCTTAAATTTTCTATTTCCTGACTTCTGGTATAAAATTTGTAATAAACTGTGTAAGCTTCCTATATGCTCCATTTTCCTTTCCTTTTATTTACTTTCAATGAACAAATAAACCCACAGCGTTTTCAACCATACTGGTAATTAAAGCTGCAGGGGGATGGAACAATAAACATCAAACAGTGACTCTAGTGATCAAAGGGAAGCCAGAAGCTAGCAGATGATATGATGAAGCTTCCAGAAGTCATTTAGGCTACTGATGTTGCTGGGATGTTATTACATGGTTATCTAGTGGGCGGTAACCTCTTTCTATATATATATGTACACATATATATCAGAGAAGGCAATGGCACCCCACTCCACTACTCTTGCCTGGAAAATCCTATGGATGGAGGAGCCTGGTAGGCTGCAGTCCATGGGGTCGCTAAGAGTCGGATACGATGAGCGACTTCACTTTCACTTTTTACTTTCATGCATTGGAGAAGGAAATGGCAACCCACTCCAGTGTTCTTGCCTGGAGAATCCCAGGGACACGGAGCCTGGTGGGCTGCCATCTATGGGGTTGCACAGGGTTGGACACGACTGAAGTGACTTAGCAGAAACACACATATATAATATATAGTCTATATATATGGCATAACTACTTTACCCTTTTGCTAAATCGAAATTGGAGAAATTACCTAGGGCATTCAGCTATTCTCTAGAGAACACACTATTTCTTAATTACCTAACTAGAAAACTTGTGTTCCTCTGGAGAATTCCTGGGAGACATTATAAACTGCCTCTCGTGGTGGAGGCCGCAGAGTGACCCTCCCACAGGAAATCAGTTCTCAGGTCCTGATGTGGCCATTTCTCCCTTCCCGGGGCTCCTCCCTCTTGTCCCTTTCTACTCCCACTCATCTAGGGGACTTCCCACCTCCTGGCTTCCATCTCTCCAATTTCTCCCTACTTTCGCCTGTGTGTGGTCTGCTGACAGTTACCTTCATAAGGCATAAGTCTAAACAGCCAGGGTCTTGCTCAGACAATCTCAGTGTCTCCTCATATCCTATACAAGGTCCAGCCTCCTTCAAACAACAGTTAAGGCCCTCCATGATTTCACCTCACTTGACGCTGAAACTTCAGTTCCAAGGTTTCTGTTATCACAGCCCCAGTGCCTTAGCCTCATACATTCACTTAACCAACATTAAAAAGGACTGCAGACCCAGCACTGGATGGATGCTTCCAGGGGGGCTCAGAGTCTGCAGATGGGCTAAATATTTACAAAAAGTTACTGAATAATGTGCTGTTATACTTCTTTACTAGACACTCAGTGAAGATTTCACAAATTCCTATGATGTGCCAGGAATGAGCAAGGCATACGGCCAGAGCTTCTAACATTCCCTAGAGTCTGCAAAAGCTTCAAAGGGGAAGAGGCTTGAATCCTTAGAGAAGAGCAGATGGCCTCCAGGTGGGGAATTTCAAGCAAGGACAAAGTCCACATTCAGGAAAAAAAAAGGGGGGGGGCCTGAGGGTGGGGGGCAAAATGCGCAGGATCTCGCTGGGACGGTTCCTCTGGCTGGAGCACAACTTTAACTGAGCCCCTTCTTTCCTGGCTCTACATCCATAGCACACGCGTCTATGTCTGTTGAGTCCTAATCATCCTTTGGGCTTCACTGGTGGCTCAGATAGTAAAGAATCCGCCTGCAATGTGGGAAACCTAGGTTCGATCCCTGGGTTGGGAAGATCCCCTGGAGCAAGGCATGGCAACCCACTCCAGTATTCTTGCCTGGAAGATGCCCAGGGACAGAGGATCCTGGTGGGCTACACACTCACGCACACACACTCACTCACTCATCCTTCAGGCTCAGCTCAAGGGTCACCTCTTCAGAGAGGCCTTTCCTATTGGTCCAGCCACCAGTCATTTACTCTAACAAGGCCTTGTACTTTTTCCTCCTAACACAGTTAACTGTAAGAAGATAATTATTTAGGTAATTATTTAAGGTCTGTCTCTCCTGCTATTCCTAGCCCTGACAAACCCCTTCCTGTTTTGAAAACCTACCAGTGTTTCAATCAAGTGGATTGCCTACGTCTCACCAGAAATCGTACTATCCTGGTGTAGTGAAAGGGACGCCATATTAAGTGGCAGAATAGCTGGATTCCAGGCCCGGCTTATCCCCTAAGTCCTTTGTTCTTTCCAGCATTCTCTACTGAATTCCTGTTATGTGCAAAGCACTGAATTACGGGAACAGATCCTGCTTAGATCTTAAATCTGTATCATGGAGAGAATACCTAGTTTTCCTGGTAGATGAGGCTCATGTATATCTAGTCCAACTGAAAACCATTCTGTGATTATGAATTTGAAAGGTGGGTTGGAATACTGGTTCCTGGAAGGAGAGGTGTAACTAATGAGTGAAAATTTCTAAACCATTTGGGAGATGACGGGGGACACTAAATTACCATTTACTATCATCATTTCCTGAAGTGCTCCAAATTCGGCAGAACGAAAATATTAGAATGGAATGAAAGTCAGTCCTTTAACTCAAATGCATGTTTGCTTTCTGCTATTAGCCTTATGTTTCTAATTTCTAGAGAAGCACCAGCTCAGAGGAGGGGCACCCACAGAAGTGAAAATCCAGTCTCTGACCCACGTCTCAGCGACCCGTGCTGTCTGACCTGTTTCTTCTTTCCATTTCCCTAGTTAACTTCTTCCGCTACTTGGCGCTCAAAGTTCTCCCTCCTGTAGGAGAGAAACAAGCCGAGAGAAATTAGCATCTGCAGCCACTAGAGGGCAGACCTCAGCCTGAGGAAGTCCTTTCCTGAGATGCAGTACCAGTCACATCCCGGCATCTCCCCTGCGTGTCCCCAGAAGGCGCTGCTGCTCTCTTAAGCTGCTTAACACCTGGCCATTTGTGCCACCAGCCCCACAGCTCCCTGCAGTTCATTCCCCGTTTGAGCTGCAGCAAAAGCCTACATTATTTTAGAGACAAAGTTGGGAGGGGCACCTTATCTTTTTTAAGACACTGCCCTGCATCAGAAGCCTAGGAGTTTTTTTTTTTTTTTTCCCCTTTGGAATAAAATTCTGTAACTTGAAATCATCATTGGCATAAAAAATCCTTAAAAAGTCCTTCAGGGGTGCTGTATTCTCCTGAGCATTGAACCAGAAAGATTAACCAAGAGATGCTGGCCAGTCAAGGTTGAGTGATCTATCAAGAGACGCCAGGGATATTCTCCTGCTATTAGTCAATTTCTTCAGGGACAGCACAATGTCAGCGTTCCTTTCCTTTCTCTAGAGAGACAGGCATGATATCAGCTTTGGGATTAGACTTCTTACACATACATTCTCATTGTGTCCCTCAGTTCTGCCTCAGAGGCCTTATGATCATCACAATTTTATTATCTTAAAACTCAGTCTCAGTTTTCTTCCCATTCGATTTCTACTTTAACAATTATAAAATTGCCAAAGGAAGGTTGATGTTAGAAACACGGAATGTTTGATCTGATCATAAGCAGGAGCTCTCCCTCTCTACCCCTCCCTACACTCACCCCTGGTTCTGCAACCCAGAGGTGATCTTTCAGAATTCTAAATGACCAGGTCCCCCACATCCCTCTAAGGAATGGGCTTATGCTATTGGTTCTTGGTTTATTAAGTCTACGTGTTAGAGTCTGAATATCTCTTATAAGAGACAAAAATTTAGCTTTTTAAAGGAAGCCTTTCATGCAGATGAAAAAATCGAAGCTCAGGAAGTTTAAGGGACTTGTTCAAATTCACACACTAACAGAACTCACACAACATTAGAACCTATAGAGTAGAAATTAGGGCCTGTGTCTTCTAAGTTAAGAACCCGTGTAATTCCCACCATGCTGCGGGAGCCACTGGAACAGTGCTGACTACCTCACCCCCACCAACCAGGGTTGCAAGCACTTGGCATTCAGCTGCTGAGACTGATACAAGAAGTCCTCTTAAAATGGAGTTGCAAGATGAAATACAAGATGCCCAGTTAAATGAGTTTCAGATAAGAAATAAATACTTTTAAAATATGAAAGTGTTAGTTGCTCAGTCACGTCCAACTCTTTGTAACCCCATGGACTGTAGCCCACCAGTATTCTCTGTCCCTGGAATTCTCCAGGCAAGAATACTGGAGTGGGAAGCCATTCCCTTCTCCAGGGGATCTTCCAGACCAAGGGATTGAACCCAGGTCTCCTGTAATACAGATTCTTTACTGTCTGAGTCAACAGGGAAGCCGGGTATGTCACAGACATTGCATGTGTTATGCATGCTGAATTTTTATACTTTTATTTGCTAAATCTGGTGATCCTGCCTTAAAAGTATGAATCTAGGCCTTCTGCTTACTCTGATTTTAGAACTCTAGAACTATAGATATAGTAAGAGGTCTATGATTAATCCATGACAAAGAAATTTTTCTGAGACTGATATTATTCATGATTTCCAAATATATAAAAGCAAACAAAACAAAAATATAATGTTTAGGGATATAGACATATAAAATTATTAGAAGAAAAGAAAGCAAATTAATGACAAAATTCAGGAGAGTGGCTTTCTGGGAAGTAGGGGAGCTGCCTTACGGACTAGTACACAGGGCGCTTCTCAGATACACTGGCAGGGCAGCTGTGCTTATTTCCTGATGGTACATATTTCTGTGCACTGTTTGTGGGCTTCCCAGTTGGTGCCAGTGGTAACCAACTGGTGCCATCTCTGGGTCTGGAGGATCCCCTGTAGAAGGAAATGGCAACCCACTCTGGTATTCTTGCCAGGAAAATCCCATGGGCAGAGGAGCCTGGTTACAGTCCATGGGGTCGCAGAATCAGACATGACTGGACATACACAGACACACACATTTTATTAAAACTACAAAGAAAATAAAAGCTTGTTTAGACTCTGGAATGAGACAGACTTAGGCTCTGAACTTAGGCTTAGATTCTTAGCCTCTCTGAGCTTTAGTTTCATCTATAAAATGGGAATGATAATATTTAATACCTAGTTGACAATATGGTTTAGAAATAATGTAGAGAGCAGCATAGAGTATACACATATCATGTCCTTAGGGAAAGTTATTATTAGTCAAGTCCACATGGGGTAAAGTGGAGCACTGTGCCAGGCCTTCTGCATCCCACTGGGTAAACTTTGGCCAGAAACTGTCTTAGCTTCTGTTGGCCATTGCCTTCTTATCCAAACTCTTTCACTAGGGTGTATTTAAATTCTTGAAACTTGACATCATTTTAATGTTGAAATACTTCTTAAAAATAAACTTCAGCCTGGTAAGAAGCAGACTTGTGAGCTAATGAGATGATGTTTGTAGCTAGAGAGTTAAGAAGAAAAGTCAATTCTCTGCTAATGTTAAGGTGTAGCTTCAAAGCACAGGAGACATGTAGGAGAAATCAATGAGGAAAAAGCCTGATTGAAAGAGGCAATCATTGCCACGGACATGCAAAAAGCAAATTATTTTCCTTAATTGTATATTCACAGAAGTCTTTCCTCTGATATTAAAATTATTCCTCCCAGTGGATAAATACATTTCTGCAAAACTATGAATCATGATTTTTTTTGGCATCTCTGAGTATATACTTCTATATTCACTAATATACTGAAGTCTTTTTGACTTATAAAAAGGACCAACTGCCCTTATCCAAAGATTTAAGTTATGATTTAATGTTAAATAAACAGTTCCTTTAAAAAAACTTTTTTTTTTTTTGGCTATGCTGTGTGTCTCGCGTGATCTCAGTTCCCCGACCAAGGACTGAATCTGGGCCGCGCAGGTGAAAGCCTGGAATCTTAACCAATGGGCCAGCAGGGAACTCCCAAACAGTGCTTTTTTTCCCCAATCAGAGCAAGAAAACCTTCAAGTTTAAAATGACAAATGATGCATTTTTCCCATGTATTCAGAATAGGAGGATTTGCCAATTGAGCAGGAGGTCTCCTACAAAACATTTATGTTTGTGCACCTTGCATTGAGTTAAAATGCTTTGGGAGTAAAATGTTCAAATACAGATGATTGCTGAGAAGTCATTTCACCTTAAAAAAATATTAATACTCAGTGTTGCCAAAGACAGTGAAGTGGGCCTTCTTGAACTTTGCTAGTAGAGTGTAACTTGGGAATATTTCTGGAAAGCAATTTGTTAGTATATACTAAGGCCTCTAAATTTTATAGTCTTTGACCTTATAATTTTGCCAGGACTATTTCCTTAAAATTACTAAAGAGAAATGGCCTCGGCCAACAGGAAACACCCTTTCCTCCTCAAAAGACTGGGTCCCAGTTCACAGGATAAATGTGCCTGATTATTTATCAAGTATTTCTGATAACAGTGAAAAAGTGAATTATCCACACGTTCCTCGACAGAAAAATGATGAAGTAACTTACTGAGCAGGTATTGTGGAAGACAGACTCATTCAAAGTGTGTTTACCAAGATCTCTATGAAAAGAAAACGCTCACAGGGTTATGTTAAATGAAAAAAGCAGTATGCAAGGGGTACAAAATTATCTCAGCTATGTAAAATATATATGTATAAAGCTACAGGAATTAAATAAACCAAAATACTATCAAGTGGTAATTTTTAGGTTGTGGGATTCTCTATGCTTTTCTCTGTGGTTCCAACTTGTCTACAGTGAGCACTATTACCATTATAACAAAAACCAAAAAGGTATTTCAAAAAATTCTAAGATGGTAGCATATTTCTATGTTGGTTATGCATGAATTGACTCTTGCATAGGGAGAAAGAAATATTAAATGCATGAGTCTGATACACCATTTTCAGTTCCTTAAAGCGGGGATAAAACAGCATTTTCTCAGAAAGGATTTGTGCAGCCTACGTTCCTATTAAATTGTATCA
Source organism: Raphicerus campestris (assembly GCA_006410735.1). Lineage (NCBI taxonomy): Eukaryota > Metazoa > Chordata > Mammalia > Artiodactyla > Bovidae > Raphicerus > Raphicerus campestris. The sequence continues at coordinate 427,328 of SJYW01033599.1, forward strand.
TTTCACTGTATTTAGAGACTGTCAGTACATGGGTTAAACAAAAGTCATGTTTTCATATTGGTATATGAAGTGACATAAATCTCTAGTCTCTTGGGAGAGCATGCAATTTGTAATGCCTATTATTTTTATGTTATTAAACCCATCTCTGTTAATAAGAGCTATAATTACTAAGCAGAAAGCATAATGAAGTTGGCTGATTACAAAGGGAGGAGAAGCCAAGTGTTTCAAACCCTCTGACATTTTCTGGTGATGGCCATTGACTACAGCACTGTTGTTTAAAGTAATTTTACTGAGAAAGGAATGTTTACAGAACATTAATTGATGAGCTTATACTGCTTAAGAGCTTTACATTTCTGAATTTGGATCTCCCTTCGCCTTGCCTCCTTTCTTTCTCCGTCTTTCCTTGCCATCCCCTACTGTTCAGAATGTTGAGGTGGAAATGGGGTAAAGCAGGAATCCATATCCTAAAATAGGGATGTCAGGTTGGACTTAAAGGGCTGAGGTCTGGGGACCCCTGAACTGGGTCTCCCCACAGAGAAACCCTTTACTGGTGGGACTTTGTTGGACTTTTCGGAAGCTTTTTGCTGGGTGTGACTCTCTCACATTAAGTAAATGATGACTTTATAAATTTTGTTATTTTTGCATTCCTATTTGAAATGCAGTCTAGTGTTCTTATTGAGTATTAAGAAAAGGAAAAGGCCCTATCTTGTATTCTTAAACCCTTGGAGCTTTTTATTTTGAAGTCAATCAAATCAACAATGTGCAGACCCTATGAGTTTCTTTTCCCTTATTCCTTTACATAGAACTCATATGCGTGTGTGCTCAGTCGCTGCAGTCGTGTCCGACTCTTCATGACCCTGTGGACTGCAGCCCACTATGCTCCTCTGTCCATAGCGCTCTCCAGGCAAGAGTACTGGAGTGGGTGGCTGTGCCGTCCTCCATAGAACTCATATGGGATGGTGGACTTCTTAGTGGCATCTATAGTGGCATCTCTTCTCGTATATTAATAAAAAATCATTTCAGAATTAATCTATTATATCTTACATCATGGCCCACAACAGTCGTCATTTCTAGCTACCGTTAAATTTGGACCCAAAGACTGAACATCTTAAAGTTACTTCTGAATAAGTAACCCATGCCTCTGTCAGTTCCCTAGATAAGATATCACCCTGCGAAGCTTAAAACTTTGAATCCAATAGCATACAACTCTTCCATTTTTGTTTAATTAATAGCTAATTTAACAAATATGTTTCATGAGTGACATTCCAAATGATTTGAGGATAAACATAAAAAGGGTCATTTTTATGGAGATATGCATGACAGGAGGGAGGGATATAGCCAAGAAATAAATGTGACTATACGTGTATTTATGAATTCCACTCAAGTAGGAATTATGTTGAGAAAAACAGAATTTAACTGCTACTATTGTGTTATTACGGAGAAGGCAATGGCACCCCACTCCAGTACTCTTGCCTGGAAAATCCCATGGATGGAGGAGCCTGGAAGGCTGCAATCCATGGGGTCGCTGAGGNGAGTCAACAGGGAAGCCGGGTATGTCACAGACATTGCATGTGTTATGCATGCTGAATTTTTATACTTTTATTTGCTAAATCTGGTGATCCTGCCTTAAAAGTATGAATCTAGGCCTTCTGCTTACTCTGATTTTAGAACTCTAGAACTATAGATATAGTAAGAGGTCTATGATTAATCCATGACAAAGAAATTTTTCTGAGACTGATATTATTCATGATTTCCAAATATATAAAAGCAAACAAAACAAAAATATAATGTTTAGGGATATAGACATATAAAATTATTAGAAGAAAAGAAAGCAAATTAATGACAAAATTCAGGAGAGTGGCTTTCTGGGAAGTGGAGGAGCTGCCTTACGGACTAGTACACAGGGCGCTTCTAAGATACACTGGCAGGGCAGCTGTGCTTATTTCCTGATGGTACATATTTCTGTGCACTGTTTGTGGGCTTCCCAGTTGGTGCCAGTGGTAACCAACTGGCGCCATCTCTGGGTCTGGAGGATCCCCTGTAGAAGGAAATGGCAACCCACTCTGGTATTCTTGCCAGGAAAATCCCATGGGCAGAGGAGCCTGGTTACAGTCCATGGGGTCGCAGAATCAGACATGACTGGACATACACAGACACACACATTTTATTAAAACTACAAAGAAAATAAAAGCTTGTTTAGACTCTGGAATGAGACAGACTTAGGCTCTAAACTTAGGCTTAGATTCTTAGCCTCTCTGAGCTTTAGTTTCATCTATAAAATGGGAATGATAATATTTAATACCTAGTTGACAATATGGTTTAGAAATAATGTAGAGAGCAGCATAGAGTATACACATATCATGTCCTTAGGACATGTTATTATTAGTCAAGTCCACGTGGGGTAAAGTGGAGCACTGTGCCAGGCCTTCTGCATCCCACTGGGTAAACTTTGGCCAGAAACTGTCTTAGCTTCTGTTGGCCATTGCCTTCTTATCCAAACTCTTTCACTAGGGTGTATTTAAATTCTTGAAACTTGACATCATTTTAATGTTGAAATACTTCTTAAAAATAAACTTCAGCCTGGTAAGAAGCAGACTTGTGAGCTAATGAGATGATGTTTGTAGCTAGAGAGTTAAGAAGAAAAGTCAATTCTCTGCTAATGTTAAGGTGTAGCTTCAAAGCACAGGAGACATGTAGGAGAAATCAATGAGGAAAAAGCCTGATTGAAAGAGGCAATCATTGCCACGGACATGCAAAAAGCAAATTATTTTCCTTAATTGTATATTCACAGAAGTCTTTCCTCTGATATTAAAATTATTCCTCCCAGTGGATAAATACATTTCTGCAAAACTATGAATCATGATTTTTTTTGGCATCTCTGAGTATATACTTCTATATTCACTAATATACTGAAGTCTTTTTGACTTATAAAAAGGACCAACTGCCCTTATCCAAAGATTTAAGTTAAGTTATGATTTAATGTTAAATAAACAGTTCCTTTAAAAAAACTTTTTTTTTTTTTTTTTTTTTCTATGCTGTGTGTCTCGCGTGATCTCAGTTCCCCGACCAAGGACTGAATCTGGGCCGCGCAGGTGAAAGCCTGGAATCTTAACCAATGGGCCAGCAGGGAACTCCCAAACAGTGCTTTTTTTCCCCAATCAGAGCAAGAAAACCTTCAAGTTTAAAATGACAAATGATGCATTTTTCCCATGTATTCAGAATAGGAGGATTTGCCAATTGAGCAGGAGGTCTCCTACAAAACATTTATGTTTGTGCACCTTGCATTGAGTTAAAATGCTTTGGGAGTAAAATGTTCAAATACAGATGATTGCTGAGAAGTCATTTCACCTTAAAAAAATATTAATACTCAGTGTTGCCAAAGACATAGTGAAGTGGGCCTTCTTGAACTTTGCTAGTAGAGTGTAACTTGGGAATATTTCTGGAAAGCAATTTGTTAGTATATACTAAGGCCTCTAAATTTTATAGTCTTTGACCTTATAATTTTGCCAGGACTATTTCCTTAAAATTACTAAAGAGAAATGGCCTCGGCCAACAGGAAACACCCTTTCCTCCTCAAAAGACTGGGTCCCAGTTCACAGGATAAATGTGCCTGATTATTTATCAAGTATTTCTGATAACAGTGAAAAAGTGAATTATCCACACGTTCCTCGACAGAAAAATGATGAAGTAACTTACTGAGCAGGTATTGTGGAAGACAGACTCATTCAAAGTGTGTTTACCAAGATCTCTATGAAAAGAAAACGCTCACAGGGTTATGTTAAATGAAAAAAGCAGTATGCAAGGGGTACAAAATTATCTCAGCTATGTAAAATATATATGTATAAAGCTACAGGAATTAAATAAACCAAAATACTATCAAGTGGTAATTTTTAGGTTGTGGGACNCTACCTCACCCCCACCAACCAGGGTTGCAAGCACTTGGCATTCAGCTGCTGAGACTGATACAAGAAGTCCTCTTAAAATGGAGTTGCAAGATGAAATACAAGATGCCCAGTTAAATGAGTTTCAGATAAGAAATAAATACTTTTAAAATATTAAAGTGTTAGTTGCTCAGTCACGTCCAACTCTTTGTAACCCCATGGACTGTAGCCCACCAGTATCCTCTGTCCCTGGAATTCTCCAGGCAAGAATACTGGAGTGGGAAGCCATTCCCTTCTCCAGGGGATCTTCCAGACCAAGGGATTGAACCCAGGTCTCCTGTAATACAGATTCTTTACTGTCTGAGTCAACAGGGAAGCCGGGTATGTCACAGACATTGCATGTGTTATGCATGCTGAATTTTTATACTTTTATTTGCTAAATCTGGTGATCCTGCCTTAAAAGTATGAATCTAGGCCTTCTGCTTACTCTGATTTTAGAACTCTAGAACTATAGATATAGTAAGAGGTCTATGATTAATCCATGACAAAGAAATTTTTCTGAGACTGATATTATTCATGATTTCCAAATATATAAAAGCAAACAAAACAAAAATATAATGTTTAGGGATATAGACATATAAAATTATTAGAAGAAAAGAAAGCAAATTAATGACAAAATTCAGGAGAGTGGCTTTCTGGGAAGTGGAGGAGCTGCCTTACGGACTAGTACACAGGGCGCTTCTAAGATACACTGGCAGGGCAGCTGTGCTTATTTCCTGATGGTACATATTTCTGTGCACTGTTTGTGGGCTTCCCAGTTGGTGCCAGTGGTAACCAACTGGCGCCATCTCTGGGTCTGGAGGATCCCCTGTAGAAGGAAATGGCAACCCACTCTGGTATTCTTGCCAGGAAAATCCCATGGGCAGAGGAGCCTGGTTACAGTCCATGGGGTCGCAGAATCAGACATGACTGGACATACACAGACACACACATTTTATTAAAACTACAAAGAAAATAAAAGCTTGTTTAGACTCTGGAATGAGACAGACTTAGGCTCTAAACTTAGGCTTAGATTCTTAGCCTCTCTGAGCTTTAGTTTCATCTATAAAATGGGAATGATAATATTTAATACCTAGTTGACAATATGGTTTAGAAATAATGTAGAGAGCAGCATAGAGTATACACATATCATGTCCTTAGGACATGTTATTATTAGTCAAGTCCACGTGGGGTAAAGTGGAGCACTGTGCCAGGCCTTCTGCATCCCACTGGGTAAACTTTGGCCAGAAACTGTCTTAGCTTCTGTTGGCCATTGCCTTCTTATCCAAACTCTTTCACTAGGGTGTATTTAAATTCTTGAAACTTGACATCATTTTAATGTTGAAATACTTCTTAAAAATAAACTTCAGCCTGGTAAGAAGCAGACTTGTGAGCTAATGAGATGATGTTTGTAGCTAGAGAGTTAAGAAGAAAAGTCAATTCTCTGCTAATGTTAAGGTGTAGCTTCAAAGCACAGGAGACATGTAGGAGAAATCAATGAGGAAAAAGCCTGATTGAAAGAGGCAATCATTGCCACGGACATGCAAAAAGCAAATTATTTTCCTTAATTGTATATTCACAGAAGTCTTTCCTCTGATATTAAAATTATTCCTCCCAGTGGATAAATACATTTCTGCAAAACTATGAATCATGATTTTTTTTGGCATCTCTGAGTATATACTTCTATATTCACTAATATACTGAAGTCTTTTTGACTTATAAAAAGGACCAACTGCCCTTATCCAAAGATTTAAGTTATGATTTAATGTTAAATAAACAGTTCCTTTAAAAAAACTTTTTTTTTTTTTGGCTATGCTGTGTGTCTCGCGTGATCTCAGTTCCCCGACCAAGGACTGAATCTGGGCCGCGCAGGTGAAAGCCTGGAATCTTAACCAATGGGCCAGCAGGGAACTCCCAAACAGTGCTTTTTTTCCCCAATCAGAGCAAGAAAACCTTCAAGTTTAAAATGACAAATGATGCATTTTTCCTATGTATTCAGAATAGGAGGATTTGCCAGTTGAGCAGGAGGTCTCCTACAAAACATTTATGTTTGTGCACCTTGCATTGAGTTAAAATGCTTTGGGAGTAAAATGTTCAAATACAGATGATTGCTGAGAAGTCATTTCACCTTAAAAAAATATTAATACTCAGTGTTGCCAAAGACATAGTGAAGTGGGCCTTCTTGAACTTTGCTAGTAGAGTGTAACTTGGGAATATTTCTGGAAAGCAATTTGTTAGTATATACTAAGGCCTCTAAATTTTATAGTCTTTGACCTTATAATTTTGCCAGGACTATTTCCTTAAAATTACTAAAGAGAAATGGCCTCGGCCAACAGGAAACACCCTTTCCTCCTCAAAAGACTGGGTCCCAGTTCACAGGATAAATGTGCCTGATTATTTATCAAGTATTTCTGATAACAGTGAAAAAGTAAATTATCCACACGTTCCTCGACAGAAAAATGATGAAGTAACTTACTGAGCAGGTATTGTGGAAGACAGACTCATTCAAAGTGTGTTTACCAAGATCTCTATGAGAAGAAAACGCTCACAGGGTTATGTTAAATGAAAAAAGCAGTATGCAAGGGGTACAAAATTATCTCAGCTATGTAAAATATATATGTATAAAGCTATAGGAATTAAATAAACCAAAATACTATCAAGTGGTAATTTTTAGGTTGTGGGATTCTTTATGCTTTTCTCTGTGGTTCCAACTTGTCTACAGTGAGCACTATTACCATTATAACAAAAACCAAAAAGGTATTTCAAAAAATTCTAAGATGGTAGCATATTTCTATGTTGGTTATGCATGAATTGACTCTTGCATAGGGAGAAAGAAATATTAAATGCATGAGTATGATACACCATTTTCAGTTCCTTAAAGCGGGGATAAAACAGCATTTTCTCAGAAAGGATTTGTGCAGCCTACGTTCCTATTAAATTGTATCATTTCACTGTATTTAGAGACTGTCAGTACATGGGTTAAACAAAAGTCATGTTTTCATATTGGTATATGAAGTGACATAAATCTCTAGTCTCTTGGGAGAGCATGCAATTTGTAATGCCTATTATTTTTATGTTATTAAACCCATCTCTGTTAATAAGAGCTATAATTACTAAGCAGAAAGCATAATGAAGTTGGCTGATTACAAAGGGAGGAGAAGCCAAGTGTTTCAAACCCTCTGACATTTTCTGGTGATGGCCATTGACTACAGCACTGTTGTTTAAAGTAATTTTACTGAGAAAGGAATGTTTACAGAACATTAATTGATGAGCTTATACTGCTTAAGAGCTTTACATTTCTGAATTTGGATCTCCCTTCGCCTTGCCTCCTTTCTTTCTCCGTCTTTCCTTGCCATCCCCTACTGTTCAGAATGTTGAGGTGGAAATGGGGTAAAGCAGGAATCCATATCCTAAAATAGGGATGTCAGGTTGGACTTAAAGGGCTGAGGTCTGGGGACCCCTGAACTGGGTCTCCCCACAGAGAAACCCTTTACTGGTGGGACTTTGTTGGACTTTTCGGAAGCTTTTTGCTGGGTGTGACTCTCTCACATTAAGTAAATGATGACTTTATAAATTTTGTTATTTTTGCATTCCTATTTGAAATGCAGTCTAGTGTTCTTATTGAGTATTAAGAAAAGGAAAAGGCCCTATCTTGTATTCTTAAACCCTTGGAGCTTTTTATTTTGAAGTCAATCAAATCAACAATGTGCAGACCCTATGAGTTTCTTTTCCCTTATTCCTTTACATAGAACTCATATGCGTGTGTGCTCAGTCGCTGCAGTCGTGTCCGACTCTTCATGACCCTGTGGACTGCAGCCCACTATGCTCCTCTGTCCATAGCGCTCTCCAGGCAAGAGTACTGGAGTGGGTGGCTGTGCCGTCCTCCATAGAACTCATATGGGATGGTGGACTTCTTAGTGGCATCTATAGTGGCATCTCTTCTCGTATATTAATAAAAAATCATTTCAGAATTAATCTATTATATCTTACATCATGGCCCACAACAGTCGTCATTTCTAGCTACCGTTAAATTTGGACCCAAAGACTGAACATCTTAAAGTTACTTCTGAATAAGTAACCCATGCCTCTGTCAGTTCCCTAGATAAGATATCACCCTGCGAAGCTTAAAACTTTGAATCCAATAGCATACAACTCTTCCATTTTTGTTTAATTAATAGCTAATTTAACAAATATGTTTCATGAGTGACATTCCAAATGATTTGAGGATAAACATAAAAAGGGTCATTTTTATGGAGATATGCATGACAGGAGGGAGGGATATAGCCAAGAAATAAATGTGACTATACGTGTATTTATGAATTCCACTCAAGTAGGAATTATGTTGAGAAAAACAGAATTTAACTGCTACTATTGTGTTATTACGGAGAAGGCAATGGCACCCCACTCCAGTACTCTTGCCTGGAAAATCCCATGGATGGAGGAGCCTGGAAGGCTGCAATCCATGGGGTCGCTGAGGGTCGGACACGACTGAGCGACTTCCCTTTCACTTTTCACTTTCATGCATTGGAGAAGGAAATGGCAACCCACTGCAGTGTTCTTGCCTGGAGAATCCCAGGGACGGGGGAGCCTGGTGGGCTGCCGTCTATGGGGTCGCACAGAGTCGGACACGACTGAAGCGACTCAGCAGCAGCATTGTGTTATTAAGCTAGTGTCTTAGCTTTAAACTCACGCTTCCTTTCTTTTATTGAAGTGTA
>SJYW01033599.1:442194-459320 GCA_006410735.1 Raphicerus campestris
CCCCTTTGGAATAAAATTCTGTAACTTGAAATCATCATTGGCATAAAAAATCCTTAAAAAGTCCTTCAGGGGTGCTGTATTCTCCTGAGCATTGAACCAGAAAGATTAACCAAGAGATGCTGGCCAGTCAAGGTTGAGTGATCTATCAAGAGACGCCAGGGATATTCTCCTGCTATTAGTCAATTTCTTCAGGGACAGCACAATGTCAGCGTTCCTTTCCTTTCTCTAGAGAGACAGGCATGATATCAGCTTTGGGATTAGACTTCTTACACATACATTCTCATTGTGTCCCTCAGTTCTGCGACAGAGGCCTTATGATCATCACAATTTCATTATCTTAAAACTCAGTCTCAGTTTTCTTCCCATTCGATTTCTACGTTAACAATTATAAAATTGCCAAAGGAAGGTTGATGTTAGAAACACGGAATGTTTGATCTGATCATAAGCAGGAGCTCTCCCTCTCTACCCCTCCCTACACTCACCCCTGGTTCTGCAACCCAGAGGTGATCTTTCAGAATTCTAAATGACCAGGTCCCCCACATCCCTCTAAGGAATGGGCTTATGCTATTGGTTCTTGGTTTATTAAGTCTACGTGTTAGAGTCTGAATATCTCTTATAAGAGACAAAAATTTAGCTTTTTAAAGGAAGCCTTTCATGCAGATGAAAAAATCGAAGCTCAGGAAGTTTAAGGGACTTGTTCAAATTCACACACTAACAGAACTCACACAACATTAGAACCTATAGAGTAGAAATTAGGGCCTGTGTCTTCTAAGTTAAGAACCCGTGTAATTCCCACCATGCTGCGGGAGCCACTGGAACAGTGCTGACTACCTCACCCCCACCAACCAGGGTTGCAAGCACTTGGCATTCAGCTGCTGAGACTGATACAAGAAGTCCTCTTAAAATGGAGTTGCAAGATGAAATACAAGATGCCCAGTTAAATGAGTTTCAGATAAGAAATAAATACTTTTAAAATATTAAAGTGTTAGTTGCTCAGTCACGTCCAACTCTTTGTAACCCCATGGACTGTAGCCCACCAGTATCCTCTGTCCCTGGAATTCTCCAGGCAAGAATACTGGTGTGGGAAGCCATTCCCTTCTCCAGGGGATCTTCCAGACCAAGGGATTGAACCCAGGTCTCCTGTAATACAGATTCTTTACTGTCTGAGTCAACAGGGAAGCCGGGTATGTCACAGACATTGCATGTGTTATGCATGCTGAATTTTTATACTTTTATTTGCTAAATCTGGTGATCCTGCCTTAAAAGTATGAATCTAGGCCTTCTGCTTACTCTGATTTTAGAACTCTAGAACTATAGATATAGTAAGAGGTCTATGATTAATCCATGACAAAGAAATTTTTCTGAGACTGATATTATTCATGATTTCCAAATATATAAAAGCAAACAAAACAAAAATATAATGTTTAGGGATATAGACATATAAAATTATTAGAAGAAAAGAAAGCAAATTAATGACAAAATTCAGGAGAGTGGCTTTCTGGGAAGTGGAGGAGCTGCCTTACGGACTAGTACACAGGGCGCTTCTAAGATACACTGGCAGGGCAGCTGTGCTTATTTCCTGATGGTACATATTTCTGTGCACTGTTTGTGGGCTTCCCAGTTGGTGCCAGTGGTAACCAACTGGCGCCATCTCTGGGTCTGGAGGATCCCCTGTAGAAGGAAATGGCAACCCACTCTGGTATTCTTGCCAGGAAAATCCCATGGGCAGAGGAGCCTGGTTACAGTCCATGGGGTCGCAGAATCAGACATGACTGGACATACACAGACACACACATTTTATTAAAACTACAAAGAAAATAAAAGCTTGTTTAGACTCTGGAATGAGACAGACTTAGGCTCTGAACTTAGGCTTAGATTCTTAGCCTCTCTGAGCTTTAGTTTCATCTATAAAATGGGAATGATAATATTTAATACCTAGTTGACAATATGGTTTAGAAATAATGTAGAGAGCAGCATAGAGTATACACATATCATGTCCTTAGGACATGTTATTCTTAGTCAAGTCCACGTGGGGTAAAGTGGAGCACTGTGCCAGGCCTTCTGCATCCCACTGGGTAAACTTTGGCCAGAAACTGTCTTAGCTTCTGTTGGCCATTGCCTTCTTATCCAAACTCTTTCACTAGGGTGTATTTAAATTCTTGAAACTTGACATCATTTTAATGTTGAAATACTTCTTAAAAATAAACTTCAGCCTGGTAAGAAGCAGACTTGTGAGCTAATGAGATGATGTTTGTAGCTAGAGAGTTAAGAAGAAAAGTCAATTCTCTGCTAATGTTAAGGTGTAGCTTCAAAGCACAGGAGACATGTAGGAGAAATCAATGAGGAAAAAGCCTGATTGAAAGAGGCAATCATTGCCACGGACATGCAAAAAGCAAATTATTTTCCTTAATTGTATATTCACAGAAGTCTTTCCTCTGATATTAAAATTATTCCTCCCAGTGGATAAATACATTTCTGCAAAACTATGAATCATGATTTTTTTTGGCATCTCTGAGTATATACTTCTATATTCACTAATATACTGAAGTCTTTTTGACTTATAAAAAGGACCAACTGCCCTTATCCAAAGATTTAAGTTATGATTTAATGTTAAATAAACAGTTCCTTTAAAAAAACTTTTTTTTTTTTTGGCTATGCTGTGTGTCTCGCGTGATCTCAGTTCCCCGACCAAGGACTGAATCTGGGCCGCGCAGGTGAAAGCCTGGAATCTTAACCAATGGGCCAGCAGGGAACTCCCAAACAGTGCTTTTTTTCCCCAATCAGAGCAAGAAAACCTTCAAGTTTAAAATGACAAATGATGCATTTTTCCTATGTATTCAGAATAGGAGGATTTGCCAGTTGAGCAGGAGGTCTCCTACAAAACATTTATGTTTGTGCACCTTGCATTGAGTTAAAATGCTTTGGGAGTAAAATGTTCAAATACAGATGATTGCTGAGAAGTCATTTCACCTTAAAAAAATATTAATACTCAGTGTTGCCAAAGACATAGTGAAGTGGGCCTTCTTGAACTTTGCTAGTAGAGTGTAACTTGGGAATATTTCTGGAAAGCAATTTGTTAGTATATACTAAGGCCTCTAAATTTTATAGTCTTTGACCTTATAATTTTGCCAGGACTATTTCCTTAAAATTACTAAAGAGAAATGGCCTCGGCCAACAGGAAACACCCTTTCCTCCTCAAAAGACTGGGTCCCAGTTCACAGGATAAATGTGCCTGATTATTTATCAAGTATTTCTGATAACAGTGAAAAAGTGAATTATCCACACGTTCCTCGACAGAAAAATGATGAAGTAACTTACTGAGCAGGTATTGTGGAAGACAGACTCATTCAAAGTGTGTTTACCAAGATCTCTATGAAAAGAAAACGCTCACAGGGTTATGTTAAATGAAAAAAGCAGTATGCAAGGGGTACAAAATTATCTCAGCTATGTAAAATATATATGTATAAAGCTACAGGAATTAAATAAACCAAAATACTATCAAGTGGTAATTTTTAGGTTGTGGGACTCTCTATGCTTTTCTCTGTGGTTCCAACTTGTCTATAGTGAGCACTATTACCATTATAACAAAAACCAAAAAGGTATTTCAAAAAATTCTAAGATGGTAGCATATTTCTATGTTGGTTATGCATGAATTAACTCTTGCATAGGGAGAAAGAAATATTAAATGCATGAGTCTGATACACCATTTTCAGTTCCTTAAAGCGGGGATAAAACAGCATTTTCTCAGAAAGGATTTGTGCAGCCTACGTTCCTATTAAATTGCATCATTTCACTGTATTTAGAGACTGTCAGTACATGGGTTAAACAAAAGTCATGTTTTCATATTGGTATATGAAGTGACATAAATCTCTAGTCTCTTGGGAGAGCATGCAATTTGTAATGCCTATTATTTTTATGTTATTAAACCCATCTCTGTTAATAAGAGCTATAATTACTAAGCAGAAAGCATAATGAAGTTGGCTGATTACAAAGGGAGGAGAAGCCAAGTGTTTCAAACCCTCTGACATTTTCTGGTGATGGCCATTGACTACAGCACTGTTGTTTAAAGTAATTTTACTGAGAAAGGAATGTTTACAGAACATTAATTGATGAGCTTATACTGCTTAAGAGCTTTACATTTCTGAATTTGGATCTCCCTTCGCCTTGCTTCCTTTCTTTCTCCGTCTTTCCCTGCCATCCCCTACTGTTCAGAATGTTGAGGTGGAAATGGGGTAAAGCAGGAATCCATATCCTAAAATAAAGATGTCAGGTTGGACTTAAAGGGCTGAGATCTGGGGACCCCTAAACTGGGTCTCCCCACAGAGAAACCCTTTACTGGTGGGACTTTGTTGGACTTTTAGGAAGCTTTTTGCTGGGTGTGACTCTCTCACATTAAATAAATGATAACTTTATAAATTTTGTTATTTTTGCATTCCTATTTGAAATGCAGTCTAGTGTTCTTATTGAGTATTAAGAAAAGGAAAAGGCCCTATCTTGTATTCTTAAACCTTTGAAGCTTTTTATTTTGAAGTCAATCAAATCAACAATGTGCAGACCCTATGAGTTTCTTTTCCCTTATTCCTTTGCATAGAACTCGTATGCGTGTGTGCTAAGTCGCTGCAGTCGTGTCCGACTCTTCATGACCCCGTGGACTGCAGCCCACTATGCTCCTCTGTCCATAGCGCTCTCCAGGCAAGAGTACGGGAGTGGGTGGCTGTGCCGTCCTCCATAGAACTCATATGGGATGGTGGACTTCTTAGTGGCATCTATAGTGGCATCTCTTCTCGTATATTAATAAAAAATCATTTCAGAATTAATCTATTATATCTTACATCATGGCCCACAACAGTCGTCATTTCTAGCTACCGTTAAATTTGGACCCAAAGACTGAACATCTTAAAGTTACTTCTGAATAAGTAACCCATGCCTCTGTCAGTTCCCTAGATAAGACATCACCCCGCGAAGCTTAAAAATTTGAATCCAATAGCATACAACTCTTCCGTTTTTGTTTAATTAATAGCTAATTTGACAAATATGTTTCATGAGTGACATTCCAAATGATTTGAGGCTAAACATAAAAAGGGTCATTTTTATGGAGATATGCATGACAGGAGGGAGGGATATAGCCAAGAAATAAATGTGACTATACGTGTATTTATGAATTCCACTCAAGTAGGAATTATGTTGAGAAAAACAGAATTTAACTGCTACTATTGTGTTATTACGGAGAAGGCAATGGCACCCCACTCCAGTACTCTTGCCTGGAAAATCCCATGGATGGAGGAGCCTGGAAGGCTGCAATCCATGGGGTCGCTGAGGGTCGGACACGACTGAGCGACTTCCCTTTCACTTTTCACTTTCATGCATTGGAGAAGGAAATGGCAACCCACTGCAGTGTTCTTGCCTGGAGAATCCCAGGGACGGGGGAGCCTGGTGGGCTGCCGTCTATGGGGTCGCACAGAGTCGGACACGACTGAAGCGACTCAGCAGCAGCATTGTGTTATTAAGCTAGTGTCTTAGCTTTAAACTCACGCTTCCTTTCTTTTATTGAAGTGTAATGGATGTATTAGTTTTATGTACAGCAAAGTATGACAGTGACACAATTGAGTGCATTATAAAATGCTCACTGTGACAAGTCCAGTAGCAATTCTGTCACTATACAAAATTACTCTAGTATTATTGACTATATTCCTTATGCTGTATATTTGGGAGTTTGCACCTCTTACTCCCCTCCACCTCTTTGGCCCAGCCTCCCACACCCACCTCCACTCCTCTGGCAACCGCCAGTTTACTCTCTGTGAACTGTTTCTGCTTTGTGATGCTGTGATCTACAAACTGCTTTGTCCTTTACCGGCTGGCTCCTTTAGACTCTGCCAGTGGGCAACAGAGGGACGACGAGGCTGGGGAGGAAGAGGAGACGCTCCCCGTCCTGCTTGGCTCCTGCTTCTGTCAGGGTCACCACTGCAACACTATTTCACCCCCGGAGCAGCAGCTCCTTCCAGAAGCAGCAACTGAATCCAGATGATTCTAGTTTACTGGTTTTCTAAGCCTTGGAGAACCAGCCTTATAATGCGCTCTTGGAGACATGACCTCCGTCAACAGGGAATCCCCCTCCTTCCCTCACGGGTCTGGGTCGCAGCTCCCTGTGGACCCTCTCCCAAAGTTCTGCTTTCTCTCAACAGCTGCCCCTCCACCAAGGTCTGAATTCTAGTCTGAGGGACCCACTCTGCAAGCTTCTGAGTTTAAATCATTCTGACCTTTTTCTTTAACTCCTCAGTCAGTCCCAGGGTTAGTAGCTGAGTCCTGTGGGTGCCATTGCCATGATACCTGACTCTTTTTGCTTTCTGGTTCTCCAGTATCTGGCTAGTAATGCTTTCCATTGCATTTTCTCTGTTAAAATAACTGGTGTGATTTCTGTCTTCTTTCTGAATCCTAAGAATACAGCTTTTAAAATAGGAAGAGTGCAGTCAATGGTATCCTCATGAAACACCTAAGGCAGGTTGCTGATTACTTCCTGCAGATAAATTACTTCTTCGTGTCTAGCTCAGAGACTTTTCCTAATGCTCAACTGACAGGGCTATATAGAAATGAATTCAGAAATACACATATTTAATCTGCTTTCTGACTGATTTAAAAAATTTGCTGTATGTGTTCAGTCCCTCAGTCATGTTTGATTCTTTGTGACCCCATGAACTGTAGCCCACCAGGCTCCTCTGTCCTTAGAATGTTCCAGGCAAGAATACTGAGAAGGTTGCCATTTCCTTCTTCAGGGGATCTTCCCAACCAGGGGACTCTACCACTAGCATCCCCAGGTGGATATGCCCAGATTCATAGAATCCACCTGCAATGAAGGAGACAGGGATTCAATCCCTGGGTCAGGAAGATCTCCTGGAGAAAGTAATGGCAACCTACTCCAGTATTCTTGCCTGGAAAATCCCATGGACAGAGAAGCCTGATGAGCTGTAGTTCATGGGGTCTCAAAGAGTTGGAAACAATTTAGCGATTAAAAACCAAACAGAAAAATGTGAGCCACACATACAACTGAATATTTTCTAGCAGCATATTTAACATAGTATATCAAAATGTTACCATCTTGCCATGTAATCGACATGAGATTACTGAGATCCTGTCAAAGACTGAGTGTTTGTGTTCCTTCCACAACTCATATGGTGAAACCCAATCCCCATTGTGATAGTATCTGAAGCTGGCACCTTTGGGAGGTCTTCCATCATGAGGGTGGAGCCCTCATGAGCAGGATTAAGGCCCATTTAAGAGAGACCCCAGAGAGCTCATTGTCGTTTTCCCCATGTGAGGACACAGGAAGGAGAAGGCCATCTATGAAGCAGGCCTTTACCAGACATTGAACCTGCCAGCACCTTCATCCTGGACTTCCCAGTCTCCAGAACTGTGAGAAATAAATTTCTGTTGTTCATAAGCCACCCAGGCTATTGTATTTTGTTACAATAGCACAAACAGACTAAGATACTTTATATTGTTTTTTTCATGTGACGTCTTCAAAATCTGGCATGTATTTCATACATAGAGAGCCTCGCAGTTTGAACTACTATTACTTCACGTGCTCAGCAGACATGTATGGTTTGTGGCTATGACATTTGACAGTAATTGTCTAGCTTCTTTCACTCGGCATGACTATGCTGAAATGCATCCATGCTGCAGTCTGTATCAGTCGTCTGTTCCTTTTCATTGCTATGTAATATTCCATTGTTTGAAAATGACACACATTGCTTATCCTTTCCCCTGCTGATGGACATTTATTTCCCCCCCCTCCAAGGTTTTGGCTATTATAAATAACTCTGCTAGCAATCTTCTTGTTCAATTCTCTGTGTGAACATATATTTTCATTTCTTTAGTGAAAATGCCTAGGAGTAAGATGCCTGGTTCATACAGTATATGTACAGCTTTTTATAAAATTGTCAAACTGTTTTCCACAGTGGCTACACCATTTACCATACCCATTAACAATTTATGAAGTTTCAATGTTTTATATACCCTGTAATACTTTGTATTGGCAGTCTTTTTAACTTTAGCCGTTCTACTGGATGTACAATGATAGCACTGTGATATCAATTTTCATTTCCATAATGATTATGTTGAGTACCTTTTCGTTTATTTTCTTTTGTAGATCTTTTTCAGTAATATGTCTGGACAAACCGTTTGTCAACTTTTTATTAGGTAACTTGTCTTCTTATTGCTGTAAGAGCTATTTATATATTTATAAATTCTAGAAATCAGTCTTTTCAAATATGTTTTGCAAATGTTTTCCTCCAATCTATGGCTTGCTCTTTTATTTTCATGGCATTTTGAAAGCAAAAACTTTAACTTTGGATTATTGACAGTTTGAGCTTTTTCTATGTCTTATTTAAAAAATCTTTGCCAAGCCCAGAGCTGCTAAATTCTTCTATGTATTCCTTTAGAACTTTCGTAATGTTGATTCTTACATTTAAGACAAGGATATGTATTCAAATTAAGTTTGACTTAATTTTTATATATATTATGAGATAAAGATTGAGATTCTTTTTTTTTTTAATGACTATCCAATTGTTCCAAAATCATTTACTGAAAAGATTATCTTTACCCCCATTGTATTACCTTGGAATCTTTGTTAAAAAATATTTTGGCCACAGATGTATAGAATTATTTCTAGAGCTTCTGTTCTGTCCCATTGATCTTTTTGTCTCACTTTATACTACGTTATCTTGATTATTACAGCTTAATCATAAGTCTTGAAATCAAGTAGAAAGCTCTTCAACTCTTTCTTTTAAAAACTGCTTTGGCTACTCTAGTTGCCTTGCATTTCCATGTAAATTTTAGAGTTAGTCAAGTTTTACAAAAATAAAGCCTAGTGGGATTTTGACTGATATTGCATTTATTCTACAGATCCATTTGGGTGATAGCAAAAGACATTCTTACTTTGTTACATTAAAATGCATTGGTTATCTTGAACTGTGAATAGATTTCACCCACATATGGCTTTGTAACATCTTGCATTGGTCATTTGAAAAGTATTGGTTCCCTTGGTCATGCAGATCTTCCAAATGCTAACACATTTTATTATACAATCTATTCATAAAACATAATTCTTTAGTAATTCCACCAATTTCATCAGAAAAGTCTATAAGTACCAGGAAGCTGTCAAGCTCTTATCACTGGCAGATACATGCTTTCCAAAACTTGAGAATTTTGCTGGAAAGTGTGAATTTTATCATTGGCAACAAGCACTTCAGTTGTTTTCCTTGAAGTAACAGGCTCTCTTGTTAGACATTAGGAAATATCTGTCAGATACCCGAGTCTGATAATCCTAGTTTTTCTGTCAGTCATTCTTTCAAATAAAAGTGGTGTTCTATGAAAAAAAAAAAAACCAACTAACCTAAAAAACTGGCTAGCTCAGCTTGCAACTCAAACAGAAGTGCTTTTTCTTGTTACAACCCTTGTAAGTTGATCTGCAGCTGAAATGTTTTAGTTGTACTTCTCATTTCATCATGTAGAATATTAAAAAGTTATGTATGCAATGGCTAAGATTTAATAAAATCAGTATTTTTTACTGACTTGTCAAGGACAGTAATTGCAAATTACTGTGATTTTTGGCAGTGTGCGGTGGTGAAGATGGAGAATTACAGTGATGACTGGCGTAATTTGGTGTCACTGCTTTATGTTGAGATGCTAGTGGTGGTTTTACTTACCATTGCTTTTGCACTATCATCACCAATATCAACACAGTGGAAAAGGCAATTAACATACTGATATTATTATGAAAAAAATGATGTACCCCTGCGGCAGACTCATGTCAATGTATGGCAAAACCACTACAATATTGTAAAGTAATTAGCCTCCAATTAAAATTAAAAAATTTATATTAAAGAGAAAAAAACATAGTTTTGACCTAGTGGACTCACTCCCCATGATAATTTAGGCAACTGTCTCCCTTCCAGGGTTCCTTGGACCAGACTTTAAGAACCATTAAGGGCACAAAAGGGCCACAAGGAAGGCTGTGCTGGGAGGCTTTGTTGAGGGTGAGGCCTGCGCTCGGGCTCCACGGATACACGTGTAAGGAGAGGCTTGCCGCACAGACCAAGGGGAGAGCAGGAGCAGAGACACAAGGTGGGAACAGCAGGTCCCCTCCCCTCAGTTTTGGTCAAGCAAAGGGCAGGGCCCTCAGCTGAGATGCAAGAGACGCAGAGGGGCCGGCCTGCGTGGGAGGCGCTGACCCCCTCCTCCAGCTGATGGAGCGCTCCTGGTGATTTCCAGCAGGGCGCAGGCACAGTTAGGGCCGACTGTCGGCTCCGCAGCACTGGGGTGAAAGACGTGGGAGGTCTACACTGGAGAAAGGGAGCTTGCTTAAGAACCTGGGCTCCGTCAAGGTAAGAGATGGTTTAGCAGAACAGATGGTCAACTAATTAAACACTCAACACCCCCCCCCCTCATTAATTCAGTCAGAACATTCTAATGAGTGTATTTGCTCAGGAGACACGACTATATACCCCCTCTAATTTGTGGATGCGGACTTGGACAATAAAGAAGAAAAGCAGCCTTACAAAGCAGACTTGCTGTTTCTATGAGCTGTGTCCTTCCAGGCCCTTCCAGAAATTCCCATGTCTCTTTAGTTTAATCACTTCCTATAAACTGGAGAAGCGAAAGCAAAGGGCATGGGTAGAAGTGGGTTTACAAGCCACATTTAATTGTTTCCCGAATGAGCATAACTGGGATGCTATTGTAGAGGTCCAAGGTCACAGAATTAATTTTTTTCTTGCTTTCATTACAATGTGTATATTTCTGTGTCTATGCAAGGGCACACACATGTGCTCGAGTCCATATATAGCATTCATTTGCACATTTTGACCCTGCTCTCCTCGGCCGCCCCCTCGTCCAAATCTCTGTTAGCTCTTCTCAGCTTCTCCAATGACTGTTCACTAGTCTTAACCCATTAAGACTGACTTCTTACAATCCATTTTATACACTATATCCATAGTGATCTTTTAAAAATATAAATCAGATTATATTGTTTGCCTGCTTACAATCCTCTAGTGACATCCTGTCCCACATAAGAAAAAATTCAAAATATGCATATTGTTCTTTAAGACCCTGCCTACCTGCCTCCGGCCGGCCTCTCTGACCACTTCTCTCCCATCACAAATTGCCTGGCTCACCAAGATCTCATCACCCTGGTTTTGGCGTGTTTCCATCTCGGGCCCTTCACACCCACTGTTGTTTCTGCAGGGCGTGTCATCCCCCTGAAGTTGTCCATGTCCCTCTAGGTCCTTGGCTTCCCTGGTGGCTCAGACAGTAAATGCCCCTGCCTGCAATGCAGGAGACTTGGGTTCAATCCCTGGGTCAGAAAGATCCCCTGGAGAAGGAAATGGCAACCTACTCCAGTACTCTTGCCTGGAAAATTCCATGGATGGAGGAGCTTGGTGGGCTACAGTCCATGGGGTCCCAAAGAGTCGGACATGACTGAGCAACTTCACTTTCACTCTAGGTCCTAACAGATCAGAGGAAGCCCCTCTCCTGATCACCCACCTGGTGTAGCCTCTCGGTCACTCCCACCACTTCACTCTGTTTATTTACATCATAGTCTTTGGCTGTGCTAGTACCTGCAACACTGCCTGGCACACAGTAGGTTCTCAGTAAGTATTTGTGGAATAAGTGGATAAATTAATCAGAGATAAGTTTTTCTTTTTATGTTTGCTTTTTATAGTTCCACGAAGTTGTAATACAAACGATCTAATATTGATGATCTGTTTAGAGCCACCTTTTGGTTGCCAAGTTTTTAAAAGTTTTTAAATTGGGCTGCACCAGATCTTAGTTGTGGCACACGGGATATTTGTTGCAGAACGTGGTATCTAGTTCCCTAAGCAGGGATGGAATCCAGGCCCCCTGCACTGGGAGCATGGAATCTTAGCCACTGGACCACCAGGGAAGTCCATAATGCCAAGTTTTTTGTTTGTTTTGCTTTGGTCAGGGTTTTATTCCTTCTAAAAACATGAAGTGGAAATTCACAAGTATTTAGAAGGTAGATGACTTTCTCTTAAGCAGTTAGAGGTTTTAGTCATGGTTGTAAAACAAGAGAATTTATCAGTAAATTTATGGAAAAAGGCAATGTTTCCCTCTTCAGTGAAAGAGTAAAATATAAAAACTTTACCATGTGGAGGACACAATCGCATAAATAAATTATTATAAAATGTAGCAAATATTGTAATCAAGACACAAAGCACCATGGGAACACAGTGGTAGGAAGGGCTTTCTGTGCCTCAGGAAGTTGGGGAAAACTTCAGAGAGGGGATGGCAGCTGATACGGGCCATGACAGATGAAGGATTTTCTAAGTAGAAGGAGAGAGAAAGGCATTGCAGGCACAAGGAACAGCAAACAGAAAGGTCAATGTGCAGAAGAACACCGTCTGGGGAATTAANCATTATACCTAAAAAGTTATCTCCAAACACAAGATCATCTAGTTTTTCTACTATGTTATCCCCTGAGTTTCTTGGTTTAGCATTTTACCTTTAGGTCAATTTAGATAATTTTTATGAAGGGTGTAATATATGCTTTCAGATCTGTTTTGTGCATTGGGATGTTCAGTTGTTACAGCACTCTTTGTTGAAAAGACAGTCTTTGTTCTGTTGTATTGTCTTTATTTCTTTGTCAAAGACCAGTTGACTACCAGAGGATTGGAATGAGGAGGGGTGGGTGGGAGAGAGGCTTAAGAAGAAGAGGATATATGTATACTCATGTTGCTGTACAGCAGAAACTAACACAACATTGTAAAGCAAATATACTCCAATTAAAAAAAATTTTTTTAAGATGAGTTGACTGCATCTGTGTGGGTCATTTTGGGGGCTTTTTATTCTATTTCATTTATCTCTTAGTCTGTTCTTTCACCAGTACCACATTATCTTAATTACTGCATAGAATGTATCATAGAGTAAGTCTTGAAGTAGATATTTTTATAAGCATAGTAGACATTTTAGAATCATATAACTAATTTTATAAAATGACCATTCTATTTTGCTATATTGGGAATAATCTATAGTATTATCAGAAGTTTTTTTAGAATATGAATGGCAACTCACTCCAGTACTCTTGCCTGGAGGAGCCCATGGGCAGAGGAGCCTGGTAGGCTGCAGTCCATGGCATCACGACATGACTGAGCAACTTCACTTTCATGCATTGGAGAAGGAAATGGCAACCCACTCCAGTGTTCTTGCCTGGAGAATCCCAGGGATGGGGGAGTCTGGTGGGCTGTCATCTCTGGGGTCACACAGACTCGGCCATGACTGAAGTGACTTAGTAGTAGCAGCAGCAAAAGATGATTAACATATTTATTAAATAAAACAATGCAATAAATATCATCTCATATACTAATCTGTAAAGAACCAGGATGATTTCTTAAAGAAAATCCTAGANTCATCTCTGGGGTCGCACAGACTCGGCCACGACTGAAGTGACTTAGTAGTAGCAGCAGCAAAAGATTATTAACATATTTATTAAATAAAACAATGCAATAAATATCATCTCATATACTAATCTGTAAAGAACCAGGATGATTTCTTAAAGAAAATCCTAGACCTTATATACACTTTTGTTTTCTTTTACTTATTCTAATGTTCCATTTTAAAAAGTTAAACATTTAAATTTGCATGAGCTCATAATATGAAGATACGATATATAGTCATTTGCAAATCTCATTATTCTAGTACCAATGAACTTTGAGTATATTCTTTTCCTGTTGACTTGAAATGCCAGCCCATAATATGAAGATACGATATATAGTCATTTGCAAATCTCATTGTTCTAGTACCAATGAACTTTGAGTATATTCTTTTCCTGTTGACTTTAAATGCCAATTTTACCATATGCTAAATCATATGTTTAAACACAACAGGCTACTTTTCCACTGACTTTCCCNAGGCCCTTCCAGAAATTCCCATGTCTCTTTAGTTTAATCACTTCCTATAAACTGGAGAAGCGAAAGCAAAGGGCATGGGTAGAAGTGGGTTTACAAGCCACATTTAATTGTTTCCCGAATGAGCATAACTGGGATGCTATTGTAGAGGTCCAAGGTCACAGAATTAATTTTTTTCTTGCTTTCATTACAATGTGTATATTTCTGTGTCTATGCAAGGGCACACACATGTGCTCGAGTCCATATATAGCATTCATTTGCACATTTTGACCCTGCTCTCCTCGGCCGCCCCCTCGTCCAAATCTCTGTTAGCTCTTCTCAGCTTCTCCAATGACTGTTCACTAGTCTTAACCCATTAAGACTGACTTCTTACAATCCATTTTATACACTATATCCATAGTGATCTTTTAAAAATATAAATCAGATTATATTGTTTGCCTGCTTACAATCCTCTAGTGACATCCTGTCCCACATAAGAAAAAATTCAAAATATGCATATTGTTCTTCAAGACCCTGCCTACCTGCCTCCGGCCGGCCTCTCTGACCACTTCTCTCCCATCACAAATTGCCTGGCTCACCAAGATCTCATCACCCTGGTTTTGGCGTGTTTCCATCTCGGGCCCTTCACACCCACTGTTGTTTCTGCAGGGCGTGTCATCCCCCTGAAGTTGTCCATGTCCCTCTAGGTCCTTGGCTTCCCTGGTGGCTCAGACAGTAAATGCCCCTGCCTGCAATGCAGGAGACCTGGGTTCAATCCCTGGGTCAGAAAGATCCCCTGGAGAAGGAAATGGCAACCTACTCCAGTACTCTTGCCTGGAAAATTCCATGGATGGAGGAGCTTGGTGGGCTACAGTCCATGGGGTCCCAAAGAGTCGGACATGACTGAGCAACTTCACTTTCACTCTAGGTCCTAACAGATCAGAGGAAGCCCCTCTCCTGATCACCCACCTGGTGTAGCCTCTCGGTCACTCCCACCACTTCACTCTGTTTATTTACATCATAGTCTTTGGCTGTGCTAGTACCTGCAACACTGCCTGGCACACAGTAGGTTCTCAGTAAGTATTTGTGGAATAAGTGGATAAATTAATCAGAGATAAGTTTTTCTTTTTATGTTTGCTTTTTATAGTTCCACGAAGTTGTAATACAAACGATCTAATATTGATGATCTGTTTAGAGCCACCTTTTGNACCTCCAGCATCTGTGCCCTATTTGTCTTCTTGCTCTGTGTGATCTTGTCTCCCTGTTGGAGGCAAAGCGAAAGAGGTCGATTTCTCCTTCTTCTGGTTTATTAAAAGGTAATGGGAATATCAGTTTTTCATCTGTTCAGTGTCTGAAACCTGTCTCATGTTTGCATTGTCTTATCTGTGTTAGTGAAAGACAGAACACACCTTTCGCTGCTGCTGCTGCTAAGTCACTTCAGTCGTGTCTGACTCTGTGTGACCACATAGATGGCAGCCCACTAGGCTCCTCTGTCCCTGGGATTCTCCAGGCAAGAACACTGGAGTGGGTTGCCATTGCCTTCTCCAGCGCATGAAAGTGAAAAGTGAAAGGGAAGTCGATCAGTCGAGTCCGAGTCTTGGCGACACCATGGACTGCAGCCCACCAGTCTCCTCCGTCCATGGGATTCTCCAAATAAGAGTACTGGAGTGGGGTGCCATTGCCTTCTCCAACACCTTTCGCTATAAAAGCCGAAATATCAGATACTTGCTTTCCCAGTCTCCCCTGCGAGAATTAAGTATGAGTCACAGCATCCACTTCTGAGATGAAGTCAGGAAGTTTGGGAGCCGTAAGAAACTCTGCATTGTCTCTCAGGGTCAGAGGTGACAGAAAGACAAGCCCTAGTGCAGCAGTCCTAGAGGGCTGGCAGAGCCCACAGCCCAGTTAGTTTATTGACTATGCAAGTGATCATGTTCCTGCTCAACAGTGCATTTCCTGGCTGCCTCACCGCAAATCTGACTCTTTAACCTTTCTAGAGATTCTGTGAGCCACCCACTATCTATCCTTCAGTAAATTAATCTTATGCTTCAGTCAGATGGAGGTTGAGTCTAGTCTTTGCAACTAAGAGCTATGAATGTTCCAGAGAAATATGGGATGTATGCAGAAATATGGAAGTGTTATGTGGCTTTGAAATTGAAGGCAACAAAAATCCAGCTCATATTCTTAAAGATTCTGGTCATGATCTAGTGAAGTGTTTAATCAAATCATCACCTAGGTACAGCTACACTGAATTTCCACTGAAGGCAAAGTTTCAAGGGAACTGAGAGGTCAACGCTACTGAATATGAAAGTTACAGGGAACTCAAGGACTATGGGATGAGGTGGTGGCATCTTCTAATGATAACTGACAGGTTAAATAAAAAGAAAGACACGCTCAAATTTCCAAATTCTCAGTTCAAAGCACACGCTGAAAACCAGAGGCTTCCATGGCTTTGTCAGAAGAATTTATCACTAGCTACTGAAGTGTGCAGAGAGCCAAATATCAAATGTATGGTTTGATCCTGAAGCTTTCTGCATGAAAAAGAAGTAAAGCCACACCCTCAGCTAGTCTCTTAAGTGAAAGTCAGAGCACTGATTGGGGAAATAAGGACAATTTCAGGGGGAAGACTTAGAAGATTCATGTAGGCCACGCAGGGGATACTGGACTGAACTCATGAGAAGACCCAATTACCTAATGCAAAAGTAGCATGCAGGAGTGTGTAACTGTGAACCATAAGAATCTCCTTACATCGTGAGGAAATGGACCCTTGAATGCTAATGTGTTCTTCCATGCCTCTGCAAGAGCAAAACAGCAGAAATGGGAGATCAAAACTCTTATCCATGGAGTCTACTATCAAACTTTTGGCAAACTTTTAAATTTTGTTCTTTTTTGTATTCCTGCAAAATAATAAAGCCAAGTTAAGATAATTTCATTCAAACCTAAACAGTCATTCTCACTAGTTTTTAACCTAGGCAAGCCTTTGCAGTGTAAGCTGGCTCGCTCAGATTACCCTTAAATCCCCATTGAGTACCCTTTGCTTCTTCCCTCTCTCCCTATAGTAAGGGACAGCGTAAGGGGTTTGCTTTCACTTGTCAGAGTCACCAATGTGCTTCACCATGGGGCTTCAGGGTTATGCCAGTACTCTGGGTTTATATCAGATTCAGTCCACAGACCATGGAGCTGACTCATGATAATAATGACATCATATGGATAAAGGTGGAAACAGGAAGTAAC
>SJYW01033599.1:466381-481268 GCA_006410735.1 Raphicerus campestris
CCTGGAGTGGGTTGCCATTTCCTTCTCCAGAGAATCTTCCTGACCCAGGGATTGAACCCGGGTCTTCCACAGTGTAGGCAGATGCTTTACCGTCTGAGCTACCAGGGAAGCTGGTTGGGGGTACTGCTGCTGCTGCTAAGTCACTTCACTCGTGTCCGACTCTGTGTGATCCCATAGACAGCAGCCCACCAGGCTCTGCTGTCCCTGGGATTCTCCAGACAAGAACACTGGAGTGGGTTGCCATTTCCTTCTCCAATGCATGAAAGTGAAAAGAGAAAGGGAAGTCGCTCAGTCATGTCCAACTCTTCGCGACCCCATGGACTGCAGCCTGCCAGGCTCCTCCGTCCATGGGATTTAGTGCAATGCCATTGCCTTCTCCACTAGACTCTTTAAATTCTCCCCTGAAAAGGAAACTTAGAAAACTTTAGTCTCCAGAAATATTACTAATGGAATGTACCTATTCTCCTTGTCTTAAACAAATTGAGGAGACCAAGAATTGACAAAATAACTATTCTTCCATGACATTCATCTCCTTATATGAAAAGAAAAAAAGAGTGCTCCTCAGGGTATTACATCCTAGAGAGAGTAAATGTTGTGATTCTCTGGAGAGGCTGCTAGATAATACATCCTGAAGCCTGCAGAGCTATTAGGGAAAGGATGGACGTCCTTCTTCTACTGAAATGGACAGTCAACTCTTTGCTTGTGTGCTAAGTTGCTCCAGTCATGTCCAGCTCTGTGTGACTATACGGATTGTAGCCCACCAGGCTCCTTTGTCCTTGGGACGTTCTAGGCAAGAATTTTGGAGTGGGTTGCCATGCCTTCCTCTAGGGGATCTCCCTGACCCAAGGATCGAACCTGCATCTCTTACGTCTTCTGCATTGCCGTGCAGGTTCTTGACCACTAGTACCACATGGGAAACCTCATCAACTCTTTGCCCTTATTTGAATCTCCATTTCAAGGTTAGGAATCAATAATTCCCCAGAGGAGAAGAAGAAAGTAAATTTAAACCATGTTACAAAATAAAATACCGCAAAATAGCATGTACAAGAATCTGGCTAGGGTCTTTTCTAGAACTTGTTCATTTTGTCTGTTGATTATCACTTCTGGCCAACACCAGCCTGGTATTTGTATCTGCTAGAGGAAGTTCAAAGAGGGCTGAAGAGAAAAACAGTAAAGTAAGTCCTGCCAACTAAATAAAAAGGCACCTGTCAAAACATCAATTTGTGTGAAATGGCAAGAGAGCATCTAATATATGGGGCCTGTCAACGAACATCTAAATAACGGTGCTTTCCTCAGCACCTTCTGTGCTCAGGTTTACATTTAAAATACATACATCTAGGAACTCAGAAGAGATGAGGGTTGAGTTAGAGCTACCACTAAATGTTTCTCACACGTGCGCTTCAGTGCTGACACCCTAATAGCACACTCATCACAAGAGCTTCGTGTGTCATCCCAGTGAGGACAGAAAGGGAGGCAAACCTCCCGCTCTGCAGACTGCCCATAATTATGAGTTTGCATCAAAAGCAAAGAGAGCTTAAGCCGCTGATCTCATTTAGAAGCACAACAGAGTCTCAAAGGCTTTGAGGATGAAAAGCATGCCACACTGTGGGAGAGGATTTCCGTACAGAAAATGATCAAGCACGTGACTGTAAATGTCTCTATTACCAGATCCGTATGCGTGATCGAGTTTGACCTCCAGGGCAGCTGGAGATGTCTGCCACGACAGACGCTGAAGTGTGAGAGATCGGCTCAGTGCTGGAGCGGCGTCCACCTCGTGCCAGACACGGGACTGGCCGGTCAAACTGAAAGATGGCGCGGGCAGTCAGCACGCCTTCTCTATCAGAGAAATTGCTGTGGGAGTGAAGGGACCCCTGGAAACCACACCGACTGACGTTTCCAGGTTTGCAGGGCTGAGGATTAGAGGCACAGGCAGGTGTGGAAAACATCACATACCCTTTCCTTTCTCCTCCCCCTCTTCCCTTTGCCCTGTTCAAACGAAGCGCCAGGGGACGGCTGGCTCTCAGGGTTGCACCGTTCCCTATGATGAACCTTCCAGCTCTTTCCCTTTGAGAAATGTACTAAGCTAAATCAGTGGCAGTAATCAAGAGATCTTCTCCTTTTACCTTCATTTATCTTTATTTTTATTCTCTTACATTCCTTTTGGTTTCCTTGTTGCTGTCTTTTAGTTGCTAAAAAGTGTTGTCGGACTCTGTGTGACCCCATGGACTGGAGCCCACCAGGCTCCTCTTTCCATGGGATTCTCCAGGCAAGAATACTGGAGTTGGTTGCCATTTCCTTCTCCAGGGGATCTTCCCAACCCAGGGATCAAACCTATGTCTTCTGCATTGCCATCACCTCCCCCACACTTAGGTTAGGGGTTTGATAACATGATAAAATAATATTGAACCTCTTAAATTATCCCTGAGAGAATGAAGGTAGACCAATCTGTAACCACCCTCCTACCACACACGCTGGTTCCTCGCCACATCCAAGCAGCAGTTTTTATCTGTTGGGACTGCCAGGACTGTCAACACCCTACATCCTTTCAACTGTTGAATTCAGCAAAAACTCGCTCACACGTTTTCAGGGGAGGCTCCCAAATTCTGTTATTGTGTCTCTTCTGGCTCCTCTGCTGTCTGCATTCCTGAACACGACAGCCTCTTTCTCCACAAGATAAACACACATGCAGTGAAAGGCCTAAGATGAGCTTTACAATGGAGAGACTGCACTGCAAGACGAATTGCCTTTTACAGAGCCATATCCGGGAAAGTAACACCACTACCATTTGCTGCTAATTAAACTCAAAGAACTTCAGTGAGACTGAAACAGGCTGGCCGGCGGAACTTGCTATTTCTTTTGAGCGAGGCTTTTCTTTCTCTACAGAACTGCTATTTTGTGCCCCAGTCTTGATGAAATGCAAAGATGCAAGTGGGGTGCCTGCTAAAACTGAAACCATCAAAATTGCGAGTCCAGGAGCAGTGAGTTGCTGCCTTGAGAGGGCTGACACCTCCTCATTCCAGCTCTCTGGACCCACGGAATAATTTCTTCCTTAAAAAGCACACCATAAAGACTTTTTTATATCTACACTGACCACTGGAGTTGCAGACGTGTGGATGTTAGAGCAGGAAGTGCCGTTAAATGTCCACTTTGCCAGTTGTTAGTGGTGAGAGCATTTCTTAAAACGAGTCAGTGGGATGTCACTAAAAGAGCAGACAGAGCTGTTCTGGTTGAAATGCGGGAAGAGTTCCCCCTGCACTGCACCCTCAGATTCCACAGAGCCTCATGAAGACTTGATAGAACTCTTTGTGGGACAATGCTGGAGAACTGACCCAGGCTGACCAGGGTCTCAGCCTGGTGGTTTTCTAGCCACGCCTCTGGCCCCAGAGCTGTTTTTTGGTCTGGTTATCCTGGTGCTTTAAGCATTGTTGTATTCATTTTCAACACTTAGNTTAGTGGTGAGAGCATTTCTTAAAATGAGTCAGTGGGATGTTACTAAAAGAGCAGACAGAGCTGTTCTGATTGAAATGGGGGAAGAGTTCCCCCTGCCCTGCACCCTCAGATTCCACAGAGCCTTATGAAGACTTGATGGAACTCTTTGTGGAACAATGCTGGAGAACTGACCCAGGCTGACCAGGGTCTCAGCCTGGTGGTTTTCTAGCCACGCCTCTGGCCCCAGAGCTGTTTTTTGGTCTGGTTATCCTGGTGCTTTAAGCATTGTTGTATTCATTTTCAACACTTAGTGTCGATAGATTTTTGCACAAAGGCTTCAGCTGGTAAAGAATCTGTNTTTTTTGGTCTGGTTATCCTGGTGCTTTAAGCATTGTTGTATTCATTTTCAACACTTAGTGTCGATAGATTTTTGCACAAAGGCTTCAGCTGGTAAAGAATCTGCCTGCAGTTCAGGAGACCCGGGTTTGATCCCTGGGCTGGAGATCCCCTGGAGAAGGAAATGGCAACCCACTCCAGTATTCTTACGTGGAGAATCCCATGGACAGAGAAGCCTGGCGAGCTACAGTCTGTGGGGTCACAAGAGTCAGACACGACTTAGCGACGTCCACCACCATGAACGTCAGGCTTCAAAACTCAGGAGCCGGGGAGAGAGGGCACTGGCAGTCCTTCATGGCCACAGTGCGTGGAAGACAATCTGCCGCTCACCATGACCCCTCACCCACTCTGGGCACTCACCTATCGGGCCACTTGTCCAGCCACTTGGGCTCTGTGGCCTCTGTGAGCGCAGATCCGGCTGATCTCATTGACAACGGCCTGGCTCGGTAGAGGCGATGGCAGGGGGCCTGGGTCTCCCCGGTGCAGGCTTGGCGGTGTTCTTTCTAGTGGTGGTGCTTTCGTTGCTCAGTTGTGTCGGACTCTGTGTGACCCCACGGACGGTAGCCCAACAGGGTGCTCTGTCCAAGGGATTCTCCAGGCAAGAATACTGGAGTGGGTTGCCATTTCCCACACGTTGGCATTTCTCAAACTAGGGGTCTGTGGAGCTGGTCTTCATGATCCAGGAGAATACCTTTCCTTAAAAACGTGTCTGTATTTGACTGACATTCAAGGAATCCCATGCTATGCCCGGTTACCAGCAGAATGTCTGAAGTTTCACAGTCGTAGATGTGATCAGCTGTTTCTGCCTTGTTATCCGTCTTAAAAAGCAGGACTTAAAAAAGCTAGCCTCACTAGCATGCAATTTGGGATATACTGTTAGCCAGATATATCCCCTGACACATCACAGGGAGACACAGAAAAGACCTNTAATCAGTAGGAAATGTGCTAATGGCAATAAGCATCAATTAAATATTTCCTGATCAGTTTTTTTTTTTTTTTACAGGACATTTTTAAAGAGACAGTGTGCACAATTCAGGTCTCTTAGGAACTTGTTAGTGAATATTTAGGATGATGACTTCTTTTCCTATTGATCAGTTACTCTGTAGCTAGTCATTGAACCTGTATTATTGGTCATGATAATTAAGAAGATGATAAAGGTATTTCAAACTGATAAATTAATTTTAAAAGGATTACTGTGTGTTTTACTCTCCTTAAGGAGACCAGTCCAAATTAAGGAGACTAACCAAATGTTGTTCTATCACTTTCTTTATTCTTGGCTGTCACAGGTCCTACCTGATTTTGTGGTCTACTAACAAAAGAAAGCTTTGTGTTGTGTTAAAAGCGCTAGCCATTTCCTTCTCCAGGGGATCTTCCCAACCCAGGGATCAAACCTAGGTCTCCTGCACTGCAGGCAGATTCTTTACCATCTGAGTCACCAGGGAAGCCCAATAATAAATATATCAGACTACTAAAAGAGCTGTGAAATTACCTTCAGAGAAGTACTAAAGTGATCATAATACGCTGAAGGCTTGCTTCCTTTTTCAATCTGAACGTTTTGTTCAATTGTCTCTTATTTGCATCTGGATATTTGTGTGTATTTGTGTGTGTGTGAGAGATAGATTATGAGAGACTGAGAAAAAGCGAGACCAGAATCTGCTGCTGTCATCCATCTTGCACCAAGAGAGGAGGTGGCCCAAACACTGAGGAAGGCAGAGGGGAAAGAATCCTCAAAAGGAAGAATTTTGATGACACAGTTGANACTGTGTGTTTTACTCTCCTTAAGGAGACCAGTCCAAATTAAGGAGACTAACCAAATGTTGTTCTATCACTTTCTTTATTCTTGGCTGTCACAGGTCCTACCTGATTTTGTGGTCTACTAACAAAAGAAAGCTTTGTGTTGTGTTAAAAGCGCTAGCCATTTCCTTCTCCAGGGGATCTTCCCAACCCAGGGATCAAACCTAGGTCTCCTGCACTGCAGGCAGATTCTTTACCATCTGAGTCACCAGGGAAGCCCAATAATAAATATATCAGACTACTAAAAGAGCTGTGAAATTACCTTCAGAGAAGTACTAAAGTGATCATAATACGCTGAAGGCTTGCTTCCTTTTTCAATCTGAACGTTTTGTTCAATTGTCTCTTATTTGCATCTGGATATTTGTGTGTATTTGTGTGTGTGTGAGAGATAGATTATGAGAGACTGAGAAAAAGCGAGACCAGAATCTGCTGCTGTCATCCATCTTGCACCAAGAGAGGAGGTGGCCCAAACACTGAGGAAGGCAGAGGGGAAAGAATCCTCAAAAGGAAGAATTTTGATGACACAGTTGAGCAGCTGAGCTAAATCAGTCCTGGAATCACCACACCTCTATTTTATCAGCAATAGTCTTATTGAGTAGGTAACTTTCACTTTGGATTTCTATATCTGGAGCTGAAAATATCTTAATAGATACATTAACTAGACGCATACTTCCCCACATATTTTTATTTCAACTCTTTTTTCTTGGTGTACACGCGCATGTGCACACACACGCGCGCACACACAGAGGAGGTCTCACTATGACTCAGCACAGTACCAAACTATCCCCCAGTCTCGATGGCTTCACCATCACACACATTCCTTGCTCATGCCTCTTGCCTGAGTCCATTGTGAATTGGCTTTTTGTCATAATCCATCTGAGAACAAAGCTGAAGGAGAACACTAACCAAAACACAGCACGTCCCTGGGGTAGGAGGAGAGGAAATGCCCTGGTCCAGAAGGGACACACATCACTTCCGCTTACAACTCACTGGCCAGAACTAGTCACACAATCCTGTCCAACCACAGGAGGGCCGGGAAATGCCAGGAGGGCAACGGGCCCAGGTGCCCTTTGTAGAACAGCATTAACAACTACCAGAGCCCTTTCCTAAATAGGGTTATTCACCTCAGGAGGGGAAGCGGGGGGTGGGAGATAAGTGTGGGAAACAGATTTTTTTCCCCTGTACACCACTTTGATAGTATTTGGACTGTCTTAAATGTTTAAAGGCTGAAGTATAACAAAGAGAGATAAGCACACAAATCATAAAAGTACAGCTCAATTAATGATAATAATGAACTCATTTGTATAATTATCACCTGGATCAAGAAATAACATTGTCTGCACCCCAAAGCTCCACCTTGCGACTTCTTCAATTTCTCCATCTTTCTTCCCAAAGTTATCCTGATTCTTAATCCCATAGATTAAAAATTAAAAAGAAATATTTATAGATTTATCATGAGAGAAGTATAAGGTAACATGCCCTTGAGGGTTTCTCTAAACCCGGGGTGGGGGTGGGGGAATAAATAGACTGTTTGAAGAGTTTCTCTAAACCCAGGGGGGAGTAAATAGCCTGTTAGTTTGAAACTTGCAGGAGGTAAAGAGTGAGTAGAGAAGTAGCTGGACCGGGAGAACAGGGTGCTCTGAGGCTTAGAGGATGGAAGGTGAGTGGAGGAGATGGTACCTGCCCCCTGCTCCCCTCAAGGTGTCAGGACCTCCGGTGATGCCACACACGGCTCCTTGGAACTCACCTGGATTTCCTGACTTTGAAGTCTCTTCACCCAGGCTGAGGCAAACTGGAATGTAGAGAGGCTTCCCTGTGACATCTATGCTCCACAGAAGACAAGTTCAACGCTGACACTAGGAAATCAGGTGAAGAGAAGGGGCAGCAGTCACTCCGGAGTAAGGGCCAGACCTCGTCCCATTTCTGAGAGCTTCAGGATTCCTGTTTCATACAATGGGAGGTGGTAGTGACAGGTGTCCCAGAAGTAACTGCTTCTGGATGGTTTCCCAGGTGGGGAGGTGGGGGCCACAAAGCTGGATATAGTTTTAAAAAACAAAACCTCATCAGCCATCATCCCCCTCTGCCAGGTGGGCTGAGAATGCACACCTGTCTGCAGGATGCAGCTTCACCTTCCTTCACGTTGTAAATGTCCGGCTCTGACCCAAAGCTGCAGGTTGGCCCTGCGAGGTGTTTGGAGCCTCAGCACCTCCTCGAGTTCCTACTTTGTACCACTGCCGCAGAGTAAGCTGGGGAAAGGGCCCGTAACGAGTGCGTCACTCAGGGTTTAACCATGGCAAATATTTACATGTGTATATGACTGAAAAGATATATAAGAATTGCTAGGCATTGGCACACACAATTAGGAAATTGATAAGATTGCTTAGTCTCCAGATTCCAGGGCTCTCTGGGTGTTCACCCAGGCCTATAAGATGCCCAGTCCAGCCAGACTGGACTGTCTATTTACTTTTCCCAGCTCAGAAAAGTGACAGACAAGCTCAGAAGTGACAGACAAGTTTTAACATTTTTAACTCTTATGAACAGTTTAGCTTCAAAGAAAAGAACAAAAAAAATCTGTAAACATAATTCTTTAACAAATAACTTATACAATTCCTACTCTGTCCTGAGCACTGTACTGTCTTTTGGGACATGGAGGTAGGGAGAGATGAAATTTGCTGTCCTCATGGTTGCTTCCAGCCTCTCAAAACAGACTGGCTGACTCTGCTAACTGTATGATTTTGGCAAATTACTTAATGCCTCCATGCCTCATAATTCTTACTTGCAACATAGGAAAAGTGATTGTACCTAATGCATAGTTAGAACCAGACATGGAACAACAGACTGGTTCCAAACTGGAAAAGGAGAATATCAAGGGTGTATGTTGTCATCCTGCTTATTAAACTTATATTTAGAGTACATCATGTGAAATGCTGGACTAGATGAAGGACAAGCTGGAATCAAGATTTCTGGGAGAAATATCAATAACCTCAGATATGCAGATGACACCACCCTATGCAGAAAGCAAAGAGGAACTGAAGAGTCTCTTGATGAGGGTCAAAGAGGAGACTGAAGAAACGGGCTTAAAACTCAACATTCAAAAAATGAAGATCATGGCATCTGGTCCCATCACTTCATGGCAAATAGATGGGGAAGCAATGGAAACAGTGACAGACTTAATTTTCTTGGGCTCCAAAATCACTATGGATGGTAACTGCAGCCATGAAATTAAAAGATGCTTGCTNTAATCAGTAGGAAATGTGCTAATGGCAATAAGCATCAATTAAATATTTCCTGATCAGTTTTTTTTTTTTTTTACAGGACATTTTTAAAGAGACAGTGTGCACAATTCAGGTCTCTTAGGAACTTGTTAGTGAATATTTAGGATGATGACTTCTTTTCCTATTGATCAGTTACTCTGTAGCTAGTCATTGAACCTGTATTATTGGTCATGATAATTAAGAAGATGATAAAGGTATTTCAAACTGATAAATTAATTTTAAAAGGATTACTGTGTGTTTTACTCTCCTTAAGGAGACCAGTCCAAATTAAGGAGACTAACCAAATGTTGTTCTATCACTTTCTTTATTCTTGGCTGTCACAGGTCCTACCTGATTTTGTGGTCTACTAACAAAAGAAAGCTTTGTGTTGTGTTAAAAGCGCTAGCCATTTCCTTCTCCAGGGGATCTTCCCAACCCAGGGATCAAACCTAGGTCTCCTGCACTGCAGACAGATTCTTTACCATCTGAGTCACCAGGGAAGCCCAATAATAAATATATCAGACTACTAAAAGAGCTGTGAAATTACCTTCAGAGAAGTACTAAAGTGATCATAATACGCTGAAGCCTTGCTTCCTTTTTCAATCTGAACGTTTTGTTCAATTGTCTCTTATTTGCATCTGGATATTTGTGTGTATTTGTGTGTGTGTGAGAGATAGATTATGAGAGACTGAGAAAAAGCGAGACCAGAATCTGCTGCTGTCATCCATCTTGCACCAAGAGAGGAGGTGGCCCAAACACTGAGGAAGGCAGAGGGGAAAGAATCCTCAAAAGGAAGAATTTTGATGACACAGTTGAGCAGCTGAGCTAAATCAGTCCTGGAATCACCACACCTCTATTTTATCAGCAATAGTCTTATTGAGTAGGTAACTTTCATTTTGGATTTCTATACCTGGAGCTGAAAATATCTTAACAGATACATTAACTAGACGCATACTTCCCCGCATATTTTTATTTCAACTCTTTTTTCTTGGTGTACACGCGCATGTGCACACACACACGCGCACACACAGAGGAGGTCTCACTATGACTCAGCACAGTACCAAACTATCCCCCAGTCTCGATGGCTTCACCATCACACACATTCCTTGCTCATGCCTCTTGCCTGAGTCCATTGTGAATTGGCTTTTTGTCATAATCCATCTGAGAACAAAGCTGAAGGAGAACACTAACCAAAACACAGCACGTCCCTGGGGTAGGAGGAGAGGAAATGCCCTGGTCCAGAAGGGACACACATCACTTCCGCTTACAACTCACTGGCCAGAACTAGTCACACAATCCTGTCCAACCACAGGAGGGCCGGGAAATGCCAGGAGGGCAACGGGCCCAGGTGCCCTTTGTAGAACAGCATTAACAACTACCAGAGCCCTTTCCTAAATAGGGTTATTCACCTCAGGAGGGGAAGCGGGGGGTGGGAGATAAGTGTGGGAAACAGATTTTTTTCCCCTGTACACCACTTTGATAGTATTTGGACTGTCTTAAATGTTTAAAGGCTGAAGTATAACAAAGAGAGATAAGCACACAAATCATAAAAGTACAGCTCAATTAATGATAATAATGAACTCATTTGTATAATTATCACCTGGATCAAGAAATAACATTGTCTGCACCCCAAAGCTCCACCTTGCGACTTCTTCAATTTCTCCATCTTTCTTCCCAAAGTTATCCTGATTCTTAATCCCATAGATTAAAAATTAAAAAGAAATATTTATAGATTTATCATGAGAGAAGTATAAGGTAACATGCCCTTGAGGGTTTCTCTAAACCCGGGGTGGGGGTGGGGGAATAAATAGACTGTTTGAAGAGTTTCTCTAAACCCAGGGGGGAGTAAATAGCCTGTTAGTTTGAAACTTGCAGGAGGTAAAGAGTGAGTAGAGAAGTAGCTGGACCGGGAGAACAGGGTGCTCTGAGGCTTAGAGGATGGAAGGTGAGTGGAGGAGATGGTACCTGCCCCCTGCTCCCCTCAAGGTGTCAGGACCTCCGGTGATGCCACACACGGCTCCTTGGAACTCACCTGGATTTCCTGACTTTGAAGTCTCTTCACCCAGGCTGAGGCAAACCGGAATGTAGAGAGGCTTCCCTGTGACATCTATGCTCCACAGAAGACAAGTTCAATGCTGACACTAGGAAATCAGGTGAAGAGAAGGGGCAGCAGTCACTCCGGAGTAAGGGCCAGACCTCGTCCCATTTCTGAGAGCTTCAGGATTCCTGTTTCATACAATGGGAGGTGGTAGTGACAGGTGTCCCAGAAGTAACTGCTTCTGGATGGTTTCCCAGGTGGGGAGGTGGGGGCCACAAAGCTGGATATAGTTTTATAAAACAAAACCTCATCAGCCATCATCCCCCTCTGCCAGGTGGGCTGAGAATGCACACCTGTCTGCAGGATGCAGCTTCACCTTCCTTCACGTTGTAAATGTCCGGCTCTGATCCAAAGCTGCAGGTTGGCCCTGCGAGGTGTTTGGAGCCTCAGCACCTCCTCGAGTTCCTACTTTGTACCACTGCCGCAGAGTAAGCTGGGGAAAGGGCCCATAACGAGTGCGTCACTCAGGGTTCAACCATGGCAAATATTTACATGTGTATATGACTGAAAAGATATATAAGAATTGCTAGGCATTGGCACACACAATTAGGAAATTGATAAGATTGCTTAGTCTCCAGATTCCAGGGCTCTCTGGGTGTTCACCCAGGCCTATAAGATGCCCAGTCCAGCCAGACTGGACTGTCTATTTACTTTTCCCAGCTCAGAAAAGTGACAGACAAGCTCAGAAGTGACAGACAAGTTTTAACATTTTTAACTCTTATGAACAGTTTAGCTTCAAAGAAAAGAACAAAAAAAATCTGTAAACATAATTCTTTAACAAATAACTTATACAATTCCTACTCTGTCCTGAGCACTGTACTGTCTTTTGGGACATGGAGGTAGGGAGAGATGAAATTTGCTGTCCTCATGGTTGCTTCCAGCCTCTCAAAACAGACTGGCTGACTCTGCTAACTGTATGATTTTGGCAAATTACTTAATGCCTCCATGCCTCATAATTCTTACTTGCAACATAGGAAAAGTGATTGTACCTAATGCATAGTTAGAACCAGACATGGAACAACAGACTGGTTCCAAACTGGAAAAGGAGAATATCAAGGGTGTATGTTGTCATCCTGCTTATTAAACTTATATTTAGAGTACATCATGTGAAATGCTGGACTAGATGAAGGACAAGCTGGAATCAAGATTGCTGGGAGAAATATCAATAACCTCAGATATGCAGATGACACCACCCTATGCAGAAAGCAAAGAGGAACTGAAGAGTCTCTTGATGAGGGTCAAAGAGGAGACTGAAGAAACGGGCTTAAAACTCAACATTCAAAAAATGAAGATCATGGCATCTGGTCCCATCACTTCATGGCAAATAGATGGGGAAGCAATGGAAACGGTGACAGACTTAATTTTCTTGGGCTCCAAAATCACTATGGATGGTAACTGCAGCCATGAAATTAAAAGATGCTTGCTTCTTGGAAGAAAAGCTATGACAAACCTAGATAGCCTGTTCTATCTAGGTCAGAATTATTAAAAAGCAGATGGTATTTTGCTTACAAAGGTCCATCTAGTCAAAGGTCTGGTTTTTCCAGTAGTCATGTATGGATGTGAGAGTTGGACCATAAAGAAGGCTGAGTGCCAAAGAATTGATGAATAGTGGTGTTGGAGAAGACTCTTGAGAGTCCCTTGGACTGCAAAGAGATCAAGCCAGTCCATCCTAAAGGAAATTAGTCCTGAATATTCATTGGAAGGACTGATGCTGGAAGTGGAGCTCCAATTCTTTGGCCACTTGATGTGAAGAGCAGACTCACTGGAAAAACCCTGATGCTGGGAAGCACTGAAGGCAGGAGGCGAAGGGGACAACAGAGGATGAGATGGTTGGATGGCATCACTGATTCAATGGACATGAGTTTGAGCAATCTCCAGGAGATGGTGAAGGACAGGGAGGCCTGGCGTGCTACAGTCCATGGGGTCGCAAAGACATGAATGAGCAACTGAACAACAACTTATGTCCATTGACAGGTTTCTGTTAGTCAAGACGAGATTTACTGGGAGTAGATGGTGGAGGTGCTTAGAGTGAAGGCTGGTTCCAGGGTGTCTAAAGGCAGGTAGGTGGAACTGCTGTTTGCCCAGGCAAGTGGGCTAATCTGAGGGCATTTCATGAAAATGTTTGGCTAAGTATTAGTCCTGCTGCTGCTAAGTCACTTCAGTCATGTCCAACTCTGTGTGACCCCAAAGATGGCAGCCCACCAGGCTCCCCCCTCCCTGGGATTCTCCAGGCAAGAACACTGGAGTGGGTTGCCATTTCTCCAATGCATGAAAGTGAAGAGTGAAAGTGAAGTCGCTCAGTCATGTCCGACCCTCAGCGACCCCATGGACTGCAGTCTACCATGGGATTTTCCAGGCAGGAGTACTGGAGTGGGGTGCCATTGCCTTCTCCCAAGTATTAGTCCTGATTCCTGGGATTTATTACACATTTCTTAAGAAGAAAAAAGCAAAACTAATGAAGTGTTTGGCTGTAAAGGGGGAAGTCTGGGATTTGCTAAAGATAGGGATTCAGAAAATATAGGTCGAAGCGTTTTCTGAAGTCTTTCATTCCTAGTCTCTGGAGAAATCAAATGTAAGCATCTGTAACAAATGAACATAGTGAAATGGAAATAATTTTTGCCGAGGCAATGAGAAACTGAGGATTGTTAAATTGTTAACTCCTGGAAGGAATGGAGTTGTTTTTCTGAAGCCATGTGACATTTCAGTGGGTGTTGTACAGAACAGGACTTGGTAGCTCTTTGGTGGTGAGTCCATTGAATTTTGAGCTTTCTTCTATGGTGGCATAACAGCAAAAATAAACAAATTCACACTGATCGTGTGGGGGCAAGCGTGAGGGGAATGAGGCATGGCGTCACCACTACCTGTTATTACTAACCTCACGATTATAACAGACAATGTCCACTTCTGCAGTAAGTATACAGCAATATGTGAACCATGAACTTCCAGATGTTCAAGCTGGTTTTAGGAAAGGCAGAGGAACCAGAGATCAAATTGCCAATATCTGCTGGATCATGGAAAAAGCAAGAGAGTTCCAGAAAAACATCTATTTCTGCTTTATTGACTATGCCAAAGCCTTTGGCTTTGTGGATCACAATAAACTGTGGAAAATTCTGAAAGAAATGGGAATACTAGACCACCTGACCTGCCTCTTGAGAAACCTATATGTAGGTCAGAAAGCACCAGTTAGAACTGGACATGGAACAACAGACTGGTTCCAAATAGGAAAAGGAGTATGTCAAGGCTGTATATTGTCACCCTGCTTATTTAACTTCTATGCAGAGTACATCATGAGAAATGCTGGGCTGGAAGAAGCACAAGCTGGAATCAAGATTGCTGGGAGAAATATCAATAACCTCAGATATGCAGATGACACCACCTTTATGGCAAAAAGTGAAGAGGAACTCAAAAGCCTCTTGATGAAAGTGAAAGAGGAAAGCTAAAAAGTTGGCTTAAAGCTCAACATTCAGAAAACAACGATCATGGCATCTGGTCCTATCACTTCGTGGGAAATAGAGGGGGAAACAGTGGAAACAATGTCAGACTTCATTTTTGTGGGCTCCAAAATCACTGCAGATGGTGACTGCAGCCATGAAATTAAAAGACGCTTACTCCTTGGAAGAAAAGTTATGACCAACCTAGATAGCATATTCAAAAGCAGAGACATTACTTTGCCAACAAAGATCCATCTAGTCAAGGTTATGGTTTTTCCAGTAGTCATGTATGGATGGGAGAGCTGGACTGTGAAGAAAGCTGAGTGCTGAAGAATTGATGCATTTGAACTGTGGTGTTGGAGAAGACTCTTGAGAGTCCCTTGGACTGCAAGGAGATCCAGCCAGTCCATTCTGAAGGAGATCAGCCCTGGGATTTCTTTGGAAGGAATGATGCTAAAGCTGAAACTCCAGTACTTTGGCCACCT
>SJYW01033599.1:482397-505686 GCA_006410735.1 Raphicerus campestris
GGAGTATGTCAAGGCTGTATATTGTCACCCTGCTTATTTAACTTCTATGCAGAGTACATCATGAGAAATGCTGGGCTGGAAGAAGCACAAGCTGGAATCAAGATTGCTGGGAGAAATATCAATAACCTCAGATATGCAGATGACACCACCTTTATGGCAAAAAGTGAAGAGGAACTCAAAAGCCTCTTGATGAAAGTGAAAGAGGAAAGCTAAAAAGTTGGCTTAAAGCTCAACATTCAGAAAACAACGATCATGGCATCTGGTCCTATCACTTCGTGGGAAATAGAGGGGGAAACAGTGGAAACAGTGTCAGACTTCATTTTTGTGGGCTCCAAAATCACTGCAGATGGTGACTGCAGCCATGAAATTAAAAGACGCTTACTCCTTGGAAGAAAAGTTATGACCAACCTAGATAGCATTTTCAAAAGCAGAGACATTACTTTGCCAACAAAGATCCATCTAGTCAAGGTTATGGTTTTTCCAGTAGTCATGTATGGATGGGAGAGCTGGACTGTGAAGAAAGCTGAGTGCTGAAGAATTGATGCATTTGAACTGTGGTGTTGGAGAAGACTCTTGAGAGTCCCTTGGACTGCAAGGAGATCCAGCCAGTCCATTCTGAAGGAGATCAGCCCTGGGATTTCTTTGGAAGGAATGATGCTAAAGCTGAAACTCCAGTACTTTGGCCACCTCATGCGAAGAGTTGACTCATTGGAATAGACTCTGATGCTGGGAGGGATTGGGGGCAGGAGAAGGGGATGATAGAGGATGAGATGGCTGGATGGCATCACTGACTCGATGGATGTGAGTCTGAGTGAACTCTGGGGGTTGGTGATGAACAGGGAGGCCTGGTGTGCTGCGATTCATGGGGTCGCAGAGTCGGTCACGACTGAGCGACTGAACTGTGCTGATAACCTGCACTTATGCTATTCTTTTTCCATGATGCTCACCAGAGAAGTTTCTGATTAAGCATAGGGTCCTCATCATGTTTACTCATCTGTGCAAAGAATGGGAGTCTAAATTCCCCTGCTGACCTTAGTTCTCAATTTTCTTGACTTTGGGTCAAATCGTGCACTTTTAATGAGCATTTATATCATTTGCTCATTGAAAATACCAGAAGTTGATTTGCTAGATCACTGAACCCTATACTGATGTCTAATAAATATTGGGAAAAGGTCATCAAGAAATAATCTCCTTTCCAGTCTTCCTGCCCAAAATGAGAAACACAGACGCATGTTGCCTTTGTTTCTTGTTAACCCAGGGCAATGGGGCACAACAACCATTCTTGCTGGTCCAGATTCCCTAGAGTGCATTCTTTTTACATGTTTACAGCTGAATAGGGCTCACATGATAATCAGGACCCACTGACCTCCTGATTGGGCTCACGGAGGTACTGAAGAGCAATCCTCTATTAGTTTCTGGCAAGGGGCAGTAACTGTCTTGAAAGAACCTGTTTTCTCCTAATTGACAGCAGTTCCCCCTGGGTTTAGTGATGTTTGCAGGAGTTTGGTAAACAGTTTGTTCTGACACGCTGCAGCTGGTGGCTGCCTCCCTCTAGGACCCTCACAGGGTCTAAAGCCTGACAAGGGAATTCATTAATGTCTCCCAGGCAGGGACCCGTGCTAGTCCAGTGGCATCAGGGCCTGGGATGCAGAACACACTGGAAAATAGCTTCAACCTTGGGTCACCTGGAGAGTAAGCCCACGTGTCTTTTCTACTGTTGGTGATGTCTCTCTTTACATGGTGTCCACTGAACTTCAACTTTCATAAACAAGTCCATCCATTTTGCCTCTAAAAAGTTTCTCATAGTCTCTCTCTCTCCTTTTCTGTCCCACTCTCAGGGCTTACATTCTGCTAGGTTGTACCACTAAAGCCAAATCCGTACCAGTAAAGCCACATCAACCTCACAGACTGACATCTTGGAGTCTAGTCCTTGCCTCTCTAGTCCACCCTCACACTTAATTTTCCTAAGTCCTTTGCACAGGTTTCAAAACTTTTCATAGTCAAGTCCTCTCTCCAACCAGTGCAGCTTTAGTTTCCATTAGTAATAATCATAGTAGTGATAATGACCATTCAACTGAGTGCTTTGTTTTGCAGAGCA
Organism: Raphicerus campestris; assembly: GCA_006410735.1. Lineage (NCBI taxonomy): Eukaryota > Metazoa > Chordata > Mammalia > Artiodactyla > Bovidae > Raphicerus > Raphicerus campestris. The sequence continues at coordinate 484,496 of SJYW01033599.1, forward strand.
CTTTATAGAGAGTATTACATTTCATCCAACAACAACCACACTGATGTGGGCATTATTATCTTTGCCAAATAGAATAGTTGAGTACTCCCTTCCTGTGACAGGTAGCTGACTTTAAAAGACAGATCTGTAACTACTACCTTAAATGGCAAAGGATGTGATCCAGGCAAGGCCCTTGAGATGAGGAGATGGTGTTGGATTATCTAGGTGGGCACTCAATGCAATGACATGCATCCCTGTGAAAGGGAGGCAGAGGGAGATCTGAGAGACAACACAGAACAGAGAGGCTTCCCAGCTGGCGCTGGTAGTAAAGAACCTGCCTGCCAACATAGGAAGCCTAAGAAATGAGGGTTTGATCCCTGGGTTGGGAAGCTCCCCTGGAGGAGGGCATAGCAACCCACTCCAGTATTCTTGCCTGGAGCATTCCATGGACAGAGTAGACTGGTAGAGTCCATGGACTCGCAAAGACTTGGACATGACTGAAGCAACTTAGCACACACGCATGCACAGAAAAGAGGAGATAATGTGAAGACAACAGAGGGGGAGATGAAGGTGTTGGCCTTGACGTTTGAAATGATGTAGCAACAAGCCAAAGCTGGAGGTACAAGTGGCTGAAAGAGGCCAGGAACCATCCTCCCCTAAAGCCTCTGGAGGGAATCTGGCCCTGCTGACACCTTTATTTTAGCCTCCAGAACTATGAGGCAGTGCCTTACTGACCTTAGCCACACAGCTTATGGTAACTTGTTACAGCAGCTCCAGGAAATGAAAGATGCCATTTCTCACCTGCATCACATCAGCCTCACAACTGACCTCTTGGAGTCCAGTTCTTGCCTCTCTAGTCCACCCTGCACACTTAATTTTCTGTAACTCCTCTGCATGGGTTTCAAATATTTTTATAGTCTGGTCCACCCTCCAACCAGCTCTGCGATAATTTCTGTTAGTAATAATCATAGTAGTGATAATGACCACTCAACCGAGTGCTTTTTTGTGCTGAGCGCCTTATAGAGTCTCACATTTCATCCTGAACAACCACGCTGAGGTGGGCGTTATTGCCCTTCCTTTCCAGATGAGGAAGTTGAGGCCTGTGCGAGCAGTATGCTTCTGCTCTCAGCACCAGGCGTTAGTGCTCAGGGTATGTCCCCCTGCTGGGACACTAGCAGGATGATCTGAGAGCCTTGTTCTCTCATCTGCTTGGGTAAAACTCACCCTCCTTCCAGACTTCATGTGTGTACCCCTTTCTCCACGAACTTCTCCCAAATACCCATCTGTCACCTGCCTCTGAATTCCCAGTAAACTGTAGGCAGAATCTGTTTCACAAACTGTAGGAATTAGATTCTGCTTTGTGGTTTTAAAAATTCAAAACTTACTGGGAAAGAATATACTGTGTAGAGGAAAATTTAAAGACAAAACTTAAACCCAAAGTACCCTACTCAGTGATTCCTGACCCTGAGGACGCACTGATTCTTTTTACTGAGATTTCTCCCTAATTTTAAATAAAATTAACTCACATTTTTTGGGGGTAATGTGTCCAGTTAGAAATTCCCTGGGCTGTGTAGGTACCCTGATGACATTACCTAGAAAATCTGCTTCCCATGTAGCCTGTAAGCAGATATTCTATCCGTCTATAGCAGTACTGTCTGCCTAATGGAAACACACTCTGGGCAGCAAGTGCAAGCCACTTGTTTTAAAATGTTTAAAGTGACCATATTTTAAAAAGTAAAACAAACAAGTGAAATTAATTTTATTTGACCCAATACTGTATTTTGCTTAACTGAATATATCCAAAATATTCAATACTATCATTTCAACATGTAATCAGTATAAAAATTATTGAGACATCATTTTTGGTTGTTTGTACTGTCTTCAAAATATGAATAATAATTTAAATTCATGCCGTATGGAAACTTGGACTAAGCAAATTTCAGGTATTCAACAGCCAATATCAGATGATGTAGGTCTAGAATTACAACTTTTTTAGAAGACTAGATTTCCAAGTTCTGTTCTTCTGTAAAATATCTAATTTGAACTCAACAAAATGAGATGCCTTCTTTTGATGTCTATAGTATTTTCTATTCACTGTAGAAAACTTGGAAATATAGAAAATTACAGAGAAGAAAATAAAGCTTCCCAGTATTACAACATTCCAGACTTTTCCCCCTAAGTATAACTAAAAATATACAGATTTTAAAAATTAAAAGCATTCTGTTATTACTGTTTCATAATATTCTGATTTGGAAACTTAGTCCTCTCCTGAAGGCTGTCCCATGTATGCTGGGTTTCTCTCTAAGTAGGTTTTAAATCTAGGAAACAAAGATCACGTTTCAGACCATTCCCACATACCTCAAAGAATATGACGGAGCACACAAAACTCAGTAAACAGCTGAACTGAGAGAAAAATGTTAATCAATAAATATTTAGAGAGTGGGAACAGATTAAAAACTGTATTTGAGAGTTGGAGAAACCCAGCTGAACACCTCATTTTAGTCTGGAATCACCCTCTGAAATTGGAGGTAAGATCCTGTTCCTTGCTAGCGGCTAAGTATGGAGTGATATGTTAAAGCTCCCTCAGCCTTGTTTTTCCCTGTGGTATAGATGAGAAACACGTGCTCGCTGACCTTATTAATTCTGCCAGCTCTCCCAGGGTCGTGTGAGACCCAAATGAGATCATGTTTGAATGACATCATGCAAACAGCAGCACTCTGTAAAATCAAGAGGCATGATGCCATTTGTCTTTCTAACCTTGCTACCCTGTGTGAACTGTGCTCTTAATATGCTTAGAATTTGTTCCTGGCCATTGACTCAATCCATGTTCTTGCTAATGCTAAGATTATAGACTTCAAATGACTAGTACTGTATTAGTCTTAAATCATTACTTTTTAACAATATGCAGCTTTTCCTAGAATTTTAACCATATTTATACCCAATGTTTAAAATTTTAACAACTGGGGCTCACTGCTAGTCTTTAGTCCTCTTATTTTTTATTAATTTTTATAGAAATATGGTTGTTTTACAACGTTGTTTCTACTGTACAGCAAAATGAATCAGCCAAATATATATACACACACCCCCTCCCCTTTGGACTTCCTTCCCATTCATACCATCACAATGCATTAAGTTCCCTGTGCTATCCAGTATGTTCTCATCAGTTATCTATTTTATGTATAGTCCTTAGCCCCCTTAAATCATGATTTTCTTATTCAAATTTTTAAATTCTATGAATATCTCAAGTAATTGTTTTAGAAAATATAGTGTAATAAATCTTCTAGCTCATTAATGTCTGAAATATCTGAAGCATAAGGGGTTTTTTATATTGGGGTTGACAGATAAAGTACAGGACACCCAGTTAAATTTGAATTTCAGGTAAACCATAAACATATTTTAGTATGAATGCATCCGAAAATACTTATCCTAAAAACATACTGTTTATCTGAAATTCAAATCTGAGTGTCCTGTGCTTTTACCTGCTAAATCTGGCAATCTTTTTTTTTTTTTTAACTCCTTATAGAATTCTTGGGTTATAGGCTTTTCCTGTCACACATTTTATTTTGAATATTCTAAATAAAATATTATATTGAGCAAGACAAAAACAAACAAACCAACCTCTATGAATGAGGCACCACTATCTTCTGTTACCGTGGAGTCTGATGGTTGTTTCTCTTTGGGCAATCTTTTCTTTTTTTCCTTACGAATGCCTATAGGGAATTTTCTTCATTTTCATAATATTAAGTATTTTTGAGAACATATAGGAATTTGGGGGCTTTAATTAAGGCTCTCATATGGTTTTTGAGACTCCTGAAATTATATTGCATACCTGGTAGTTAATGTTTCTGATTTAAAGTTTCCTATCTTCACCCTCTCTGTACAAATCTGAGCTTTTTGAGGGTGTCAGTTGTGTATCTGTACCGCTGAGTCTGTAATCCATAGAACCATGAGGGGGAGCTGAAGAAATGTTGGTTAAAAGACCAAACGAATGAGTAGGGGCTAAATGTTAGGACAGGTGGCACAGTTTTCAAAGTCTCACACACAGGATAGATAAGTCAATGCACGATGCCTACCGAACAGTATGAAGATCGAGATAAACCCTGACAATAGCTCTCTGACATAAAGAACATTCTCAAGAATGAAGGAATGGATATGGGTTTCAAGGAAAGGAGAGAATGAAACAGGCTTTGATTCCCAGGAGGGTGGATATGATGCCAAAAAGGATTTAGTTATGAATTGTAGGCCAATATGCTTTTACTTATTCAGAAGCAGAGTAAAACTCATGTTTCATTTTGTCACCCTTGCTGAGAGACCCAGGAGCATGAAAAAGAGTTTTTTCCACTTTCTAGAAAATGACAGTAAGTTGTCCCCTGGTGTCGAGAAGTGCAACATTCCAGCATTTGATGGAGCCAAGAGGCCAGTGAGATCCCTGGGGTCTGGTCCAGACAGCCCCAAGAGAGTGGCATGAAGGGTGGCTGACTTGTGAGGCCGTTAGCCATCAAGGAGGGAATGAAATTTCCTTTGTTATAAGGGCTGCAACCCTGAATCAGAGACCTAATTCCTAGCCTCAGGCCTTCTCTAAAATTGAATTATAGCTGGACTTTGCCATGGAGCTCAGCTCCAAGATCCTCATTCTTTGAAGAGAGTAAAGAGCTCAGCATCTTTCACTTTATTACCAGTCTCTCCTGTTCTTCCCTGATTGGAGTAATTAATTCATTTATGTCAAGCAGCATGGTAGATGCTGTGAATAAGACTTCTCTTGATTGCTTGTACTTCAGAATAAATCCATTTTCTTTAGGGCAATAAAAGTAAATATTCTTTAAATGATCAAATCCTAACTTAACCTCAGTCAGATCTAAGGAGATTCTAACTTCATTCTCTACCTCCTTGCATTCCTTTATCTTGCATTACCATATCCTTTATGGTTTTTTTTTAGGTATGTGAGACTCCATGGGGTCTGATTTCCCATGAGGTGCTATTCTTTAAGAATTAAGCAATAATCATGATGAGAGATAAACTCTCAGTTTTCTAGAATTCCACCTTGGAGTCTCTTTCTTAACCTGAGCTTGAACTCAGCACCATGTTGGATGCAGCCCCTTAGATAGTGGTTACTACCCCCAAGAAGTTCCCAAGGCTCTCTCATAATTAAAAAGGCTGAGTGACTCCAAGGGCCCAGAGCAAAGGTTCTCTCATTCCTAGAGTTGTGTCACCACTCTACCTGATAAAATGTAAGGTCAAATCCTTGAAAAGCACCATTGCCAGTTTGTGAATCTGAGTAGGGGCATGTCACACTAGAGGTTTTCAGTAGGTATACACAAGTATGTAGGCCAATATATGTTACTGCTTTGTAACTAAGTTGTGTCCAACTCTTGAGATCCCATGGACTGTAGCCCACCAGGCTCCTCTGTCCATGGAATTTCCCAGGCAAGAAAACTGGAGTGGGTTGATATGTAGGCACGTATGCTTTTAAACTGTGGTGTTGGAGAAGACTCTTGAGAGTCCCTTGGACTACAAGGAGATCCAACCAGTCCATTCTAAAGGAGATCAGCCCTGGGATTTCTTTGGAAGGAATGATGCTGAAGCTGAAACTCCAGTACTTTGGCCACCTCATGTGAAGAGTTGACTCATTGAAATAGACTCTGACGCTGGGAGGGATTGGAGGCAGGAGAAGGGGATGACAGAGGATGAGATGGCTGGATGGCATCACTAACTCGATGGACGTGAGTCTGAGTGAACTCCAGGAGTTGGTGATGGACAGGGAGGCCTGGTGTGCTGCGATTCATGGGGTGACAAAGAATCAGACACGACTGAGCGACTGAACTGAACTGAATATAACATAGACAGCTATGAGTTGCAAATCATGGAAATGAGCAGTACAACTAGAGAAACTGGATCAGACCCAGTGTAGATCTTTTCTCTTGCCTCTAGAGATTTGCCTTAATCAGAACCAAAGTGTTGGCATTTTTACCATTTATTGACACTCTTTTTGCTTTGGCCACACTGCACAGCATGCAGGATCTTAGTTCCTGACCAGGGATTGAACCTGAGCCCCTTGCATTAGAAGCATGAAAACTTAACTACTGACCACCAGGGAAATCCCTCTATTTTCTTGAATTAAGAGATTTGATTCCTATGAGACACCAGAGAAGACAAAGAAGCACTTGTGTCTGCCAGCTTGAAGATGTTCTGTAATATTTAGGAGAACTTCTTTCCTATTGCCACAGGGCAAAGAGGCTATTTCTGACTCTTGGGACTAAGTCTTGCTTATATGCAACATCATTTAAAGTTTGGTATTTTACTATGCAATTCCAGGTCATGGAGGACCCATTGATATATCTTGAAGGGCATGGCCTAGCTGTTAATGACACTGTGAAAATCCACCAAGGGAGATCAAGCAGATGGCTCTGACATTAAGAGATAAAAGTCATCTTTAACGGATTTGACTGTGGTTACTGTAAGCAGGTGCCCCAAAGTAACATAAATAGACAGGATAAAATAGGTATAGATGGGTTTTATAATTCCCTTACCTTATTAAGTGGGATAAGTAATTTGCCACCCGATTAGAAGTGGGAGAAGATGTGTGCATTAACGTGTAGCCCCAGACCACTTTAGCATGGACTATTCTCTCTTCCCATTCCGTTCTCCATGATTGATCCTGGAGAACGGAATACTTGAGGAACAGAAAGCTAATAAATTTGGGAGAAATGTCATATGGCTTTTATTCCAAGAATCACTGTATAGGGTAATGAAAATCCTTTTGAAGGATTTTCAAATACTTGAGGAACAGAAAGCTAATAAATTTGGGAGAAATGTCATATGGCTTTTATTCCAAGAATCACTGTATAGGGTAATGAAAATCCTTTTGAAGTGGAGAATGTGGATAATTCTAATAAGGTTAATTCTTGAAACCAGGACTTTGAACAGAAGAGATTGGATGGGCTCAGAGAAAGGAGTTGGGCCTGTGGTGGTCCAGAAAAGGTCACCACATTTTGAAAAGTCACAGTATACCATATGGATGGCAGAGAAGGCTGGCTAAAGGGAGGTGCCATGCCATATCTGATGTTAGACTGGGCAAGAGGACTCAAATACAGAGCAAGTTCCAGATGTCAGGTCAGGTCTAAAGGGCTGAAATATGATGGGGCACCAAGGGGAAACCAAACTTTCTGGACTAGAAGCTGTCCTCTGACACAACAGGATGATCTGGTGGTAGAAAGCAAGGACCTACAAGGGAATTAAGGACATCAGAGTAGGATCCAGGCAAGCAAGGAGCATTTTAGGAATCCAGACAATAAATGATTGGGTAGCAGAGAGTCAGAGTCAGACCAAAAACGCCTGAGCTCCAGGAACAGTGCCCAGACCGACACCCAGAACACTATTACATGAAAACTAAGAAGGGTCAACAGCAGGGTGATAATAGTATCAATGACAACAACCATAATCAACATTATTAACCATGGATAACAGGTACTGAGTGGTTACCATGTACTGGGCTAAGTGCTTGACCCTTCCATGTCTTCTATTTTTATTTAACAGAAGAGAGAGTAGAGAGATAAAGTACATGTTCAAGGTGATGCAGGGCTAAGTGTCAGAGCTTGGATTTGAACCCAGATTTGTCTAATCCCAAGCTCATAAGCTTCCCCCTCTTCAGGACAGTTCCTGACAAAAGCTCCCTTCCTGAGACTCTGGCTGGGGGGAGGCCTGGGCCCACAGAAAAGATGGTTACACTTGACATTCAAAACAGATCTGTGCTGCTCCCAAAATTTACATAAATGAATATCAAGCTTGGTTATGTAAAAAAGAAGAGCCTAAAAAACTCCTGAAAAGTAATCACTCTACCATGCTCAACACTAGTGAAGATCTTTATGGAAATCTATTTCTGCTTTGAGGCTGTTATCACTATTGTTCAGTTGCTAAGTCATGTCCAACTCTTTGTGACCCCATGGACTGCAGCACATGAGGTTTCCCTGTCCTTCACCGTCTTCCGGAGTTTTCTCAAACTCATGTTCACCGAGTTGGGGATGCCATCCAACCATCTCAGCCTCTGTCGTCCTCTTCTCCTGTCTTTAATCTTTCTTAGCATCAGGGTCTTTTCCAATGAGTTAGCTCTTTGAGGCTGTACATGATACAATTAAAATGTGAAGTGATATTGCTGGGGACCACAGAAGGAAATGGGGAACTCTGATGTATACTTGCTGTAGATTGAATTGTGTCCTCTCAAAAGATATATTAAGGACTTCCCTGGTGTCTAGTGATTGGGAATCTGTCTACCAATATAGAGGAAATGAGTTCAGTCCCTGGTCCAGGAAGATTCCAGATGCTGTGGGACAACTAAACCTGAGTTCTACAACTACTGAGCCCGTGCGCTACAACCATTTAGAAGCCCAGGCGCCCTAGAGCCTGTGCTCCAAGAAGAGAAGCTGCCGCAAGGAGAAGCCCGAGCAGAGAGTAGCCCCTGCCCAAGGACACCAAGGAAGACCCCGTGCAGTCAAAAAAATATGAGCAGACAAAAATCCTTCTAAAATCAAAAGACATGTTGAGGTCCTGATAGCCAAGAACCTGTGAACGGGATCAGGATCTTCATAGATGCAATCATGTTAAGAGGAGGTTGCATTGAATTAAAGTGGTCCTACATCCAAAGACTGGTGTCCTTACTAGGAAATGGAGATTTGGAGACACGGAACNTGATAGCCAAGAACCTGTGAATGGGATCAGGATCTTCATAGATGCAATCATGTTAAGAGGAGGTTGCATTGAATTAAAGTGGTCCTACATCCAAAGACTGGTGTCCTTACTAGGAAATGGAGATTTGGAGACACGGAACACAGGGAGGAAGGCCATGTGACGAGGCTGAGACTGGAATTATGCTGCCATAAACCAAGGAACACCAAGAATTGCTGGCACCCACCAGAAACTAGGAGAGGCCAAGCAATGTGCTTCCTTGGAACCTCTGGAGGAAAGACAGTGCCGCCAGAACCTTGATTTCCGACTCAGGCTCCCAGAACTGTGACAGACTACATTTCTGTTATTTTAAGCCACCTGCTGCTGCTGCTAAGTCACTTCAGTCGTGCCCAACTCTGTGCGACCCCCTAGATGGCAGCCCACCAGGCTCCCTTGTCCCTGGGATTCTCCAGGCAAGAACACTGGAGTGGGTCCCCCTTTCCTTCTCCAAGGCATGAAAGTAAAAAGTGAAAGTGAAGTAGCTCACCGACCCCATGGACCACGGCCTACCAGGCTCCTCCGTCCAGGGGATTTTCCAGGCAAGAGTACTGGAGTGGGGTGACATTGCCTTCTCCTTAAGCCACCTAACTTGTGGTAGTTTATTACTGAATCCCTGATGGGCACAGGTAAATTGATAAAAATCTTCTTGCAAGCAATTCAACAAATGAATTTAAACTTTAAAGATTCCTCTTCTCGAGATTCCTATTTCTACTAAACTATACTAAGATACTTTTTATAGATTGAGATCCATAAAAGATTTGTATAGTTAATTGCGGTGTTCTGTATAATATTTTTCCAAAGGAAGCAACCCAATAGTTCATAAGAAGGAATGATTAAATAGACTATTTTATATTCATAGCATAAAATATTATACAACCATTAAAATACATAAATGCTTTTTAGTAACATGGAAAATTATCTAACTTATAATGTTAAAAGAAAAAATGGGGAAGAAAATGTTCCAATCAATATGACGATAACTAAAATACGCATGGTGAAAAACTGGAAGAAAATATATCAAAAGATTAATGGTGACTATCTTTGGGTTTTAGGACTAGGGGTAACATTTTTTTCTTTAAGTCTTTTGGTATTTTAAAATAGTCTATAATGAACATATATTACTTTGTCTAATGAGATGAAAGAACTTATTAAAAAAGAGGAATTGTTATTAGAAGGTTAAAAAGGATGTCAGTTGAAAAGTCATGTACAAAGACGGGAAATCTGTTACTATTATTTACACTGATGCTGTATGATGGGGTAGATACTTTTTAATGTCAACACTATTGATGATGATTATATTTCCACTGAGATTAATAGTACTATCCCAAGGTTACCATTTGCAAAACATTCTCATCTGACATCTGCTATCTCATTTGATCCATGTGTTATCTCATTGGATAAGTTAAAACAAGTCTGTAAAGAGTAGGCATTGCTATGCTTATTTTGTGGAGGGCATTGAATCTGAGATGCGGGTAGAGCTGAGACAGGATAGGATGAACTGAGAACTGCCCGATGGACAGGCTCTCCTGCCTGAGAGGCAGTGCAGGGCCAGGCCAGCTGTAGGTGGCCTGAGTGTGACCTGTGACCTCTCACTGATGCCGGCTGCCACCTGGTCGCCCCCAGCTTTCTCCTCCACAGAATAATCAGCTGCCTTGAAGATCTCTTCTGGCTCTAAAACCCTATGGTCCTAAAACCCCTGAGGTTTGGAGAGATGGAGAATTGCCTGGCAGTCTTTAACTTTCTGTTCTCCCTGATTTCTTCCTAGAGATGAGATAAATGCCTTCTCACTCTCTCTCCATTTCTTCTCCAAGAAGAAATCCCTGAACCATCCTCTTTATCTTTTTGTAAATGATAAATAAGCAGAACGCTACGGACACAGAGTTCATACTTTTCCAGCTGACTCCTCTTGTGTACAGAGGCTCTGGAAACATTGACACATTCATGGCCAGCAGTTTGTTTATTGCGCCGTCTCAGGGATAAGGAGCAGGGTCACGATGAAACAGACTCTGCTATTTCAGCCTCTCTCCCCGCTCCCTCGGACCTGACAGAGTCTCATCAGACAGGCACTCCCCAAATCTGGCTTTCTCCTCTCTCCTGCCTCCTGTTACCCAAATAATAGAATCATAAAATTGAAAGACTGGAAGACAGCTCAGTAAATCAGCTCATGTAGCTCTCAGGCTGTGGTAGGATCATTCCTAAATCACCTCAGCGTGCTACCCTTCTTGAAACTCTCTTCATTTGATAACTGCTTCCAAGGCCATAGAAAAAGGCATCAGAATATAAAGCAAAGATTCCACTTTCCACACACCCCATTTGTGTTTGAGTATAAATTATAAAGGGCTCTTTAATTCTACGTCCCAGTTTCTAGCAGTACAGGGACTCTAATGGATTCATCTGAAATTACATTAGCTCCAGCCTCATCATTCTTGCTCTGTTTCACAAGCTCGCCTGGGGGAGGCTAATAAATTGAGTCCTGCCAATCAGATCACTCGACTGCCTCAGGGGAAAGCTTGGAGGGCTTCTCTCAAACCTTGGTATTCATTCATACACATTTATTAAATGCTTACAAAGTGTAAGGTGAAATCTAGGGCCTTTNTCTGGAGCCATCACTCACGTGGCTGGGGCAAGCTCAGTCTCCTCGATTTTACAGCTGTTAAACTGATGGTATCTCCCTAAGGTGGAAAAACATCTCCAGACTTTATTACACTTTTTACAAAATACTGGGTTAAAATTGTGTAAAAGGAATTGTGTGGGCAAGTACTGTCATTGAGAGCCTATTTAAGATAGTGGGTTCCTTTAGTAATAATAATAGGCAACATGTACAGAAGGGCTTCCAAGATAGCACAGTGGTAAAGAAATGCAGGGGACACAAGAGACAAAGGTTCAATCCCTGGGTTGGGACGGTGTCTTGGGGTAGAAAATGACAAACCACTCCAGTATTCTTATCTGGAAAATTCCATGGACAGAAGAACCTGGTGAGCTACACAGTCCATGAGGTTGCAAAGAGTTGGATACAACTGAGCAACTGGGCTTGCATGTACAGCATTTACAGAGGTATTATCTGGTGTTACTCTTTCTCTCCAACAAACCTATGTGGGAAGTATTATTATCCCCACTTTATAGACAAGGAACCCAAGACACAGAAAGCTTAGTAACTTGTGGAAGACCACATAGCTAGTAAGTAGTAGGACTGGGTCCAAAGTCCACACTCTTACCCATATATATGCTAAGAATTCACATATGTCATCTACGTGATTCTTATTTTTAGTTGCATAATTAATTTTGCTGCATGGAGAAAGACCTTAAATAAGGGCGGTGTGGACAGCAATGGGATGTTAGAGCATAGCAGTCAAAGCATGGCCTTCCAGTTAGATGGAAATGAACTATTCCTCATGTCTAACAGCTATAGGAGCTTGGACAGATTACTTATGTCTTGGGATCTCAGTTTGCTTATATACAAAATGGGAACAATGAGGGTACATAACTCATAAGATTGTAATGGTTAAATGTGTAACTATGACAATACCAAACATTTGTTGAATGTTGATTTTTGTGTCAGCTATAAAATACATGGGAAGTGATTGGTTTCTCCTTTGACACAAGATAAATATTTACAGCTTCCCTGGTGGCTCACCAGTAAAGAATCTGCCTGCAGTGCAGGAGACCCAGTTTCAATCTCAGAGTCAGGAAGATTCCCCTTGAGAAGAGAATGGCTACCTACTCCAGTATTCTTGCCTGGAGAATTCCATAGACAGAGGAGCCTGGCAGACTATAGTCCATGGGGTCGCAAAGAGTCGGACACGACTGAACTAACACTTCACTTCAAGCTTTTACTATTATTATTATTTTACTAAGTGTCAAACCCATTTTGACAAATTTCAAGAGATCATTAACTTCTTTTAGCTTAATGAAATCCTGACCTTCCAAATATGGTTCTTAATAAGTGAGTCAGGGACAGAGCTCAGAAATCTTTGTTATGTGCAATTTCACCTATAATTTACTTTCAATTTTAATCTAATGCATAATTGAACACACTTTTTAGAATACACTCTCTACACTGCTTCTGTTATTCTGGGAAAGACTTTGTCTTTGTCATGGGGTGTTACTAAATCTAGCTAAATCTTCAACTTTCTGAGGACCTGATAAACAGGCTCATTTTTCTTCACAGGTTTGTAAGAAGCAGGGAATTAAGTCTGAATCCCAATTCTTATCTATAGTTTAGGACACACACAAAAAATCTACAGTTAAAGTAACTTGAAATGGTAGTTAATAGTTCCCTCTTGGGCAAAATGATGGAGTTACTCAGCAGCCCTCAGGGTTACTTGTAAGCTGCAAAGCGGTGACTATAAGACAGTTTCTCTATTTTCTAATTCATTTCACAATCCATACTTGGCCAGAAGCACTTTCTACCTTTTGCACTGTCAGATTCTTAGGCTGAGCAAATTGGGTACAGTTTTTCGATTACGCATTTCATTCCTTCCCACTTTACAAAGTGATTTCACATCACCAGCATGATTTATCAAGGGGAGAGCCATCCTAAGACACAAGCCTGAATTTCAGAGCAGCCCCAAGGTCTAGCAAAAGTACTGCAGAATCACAGATATAATGAAATGGGGTAAACCTGCTATTTCCTGTGCCCTAGATACAAAAGAGACTCATCTGACAGCTTGGGAAAGCTGGTGCCAGCCCCCGTTTTATGATGGGGCTGCTGTTTCCACAGTTCCACATCAGGGAACTCGACGTCTTAGTAATTGTCACAGTAGCTAGAATTGGACCCCTTAAAAAAATAGCCAAGTGTGGGTCACTATCATCAAGCAGTCAAGCACAGTCTCTTGATTGGGGTCACCCTGATGCTGACTAGTTGGGTCAAGTTTACTTTTTTTTTTTTTTTTTGAGATAGTGTTTTTTTTCTTTTGAGAGAGTGTTTCTAAACCCTGTCTTCTTGTCTATCCCACACTGGCCTTCCCACTTCCTTCCAGTAAAACCGGCTCTTGCCCCCTTTAATCAAAGTTCAGTAATGGGCTTTCCAGGTAGCACTGGTGGTGAAGAATCTACCTGCCAATGCAGGAGATACAGGTTCCATCCCTAGGTTGGGAAGATTTCCTGGAGAAGGGAATGGCAACCCAGTACTGGATTCTTGCCTGGAGAATCCCATGACCAGAAGAGCCTGGTGGACTACAGTCCATGGGGTCACAAAGAGTCAGACACCAACGAGTGACTAAGCACAATGTTAATATCTTGGTAATAGCTTCCCAACGCTCTTGTTCATGTTCTCCTAACTCTTTCCATTGCCAGAGACCAAATCCTTGAGAAAAAGAATAGAGAGAGTGCGATGGAGGAGCCACTGGATCAGGAGATTGAAAGTTAGAGGGCCGGCTTCTAGGTCTGCTAAGTAGCAGGTCTGTCACCCACCCATGCACTCTGGGCCTTGGTTTCTTCATCCATGAAATGGCTAGATTGGAGAATCCGGATTTTTATAACTCATAGGCTCATGGGTCATTAATAATACTCATTTTGGAGAAAAGAAAAACAGAACATTGAAAAATGTTTTTCCAACTTGATATTCTGTAATTCTAAGCATTAGAATCTTAAACTCACGGAGGAATGTTCAGAGGGTGTTATCACAGCATCCCGAAGTACATGTCTCATGAAGAGCACAGAGATGGGGAGAGAAATGGGCATAAATTCAGTGCCATTGTTAGTGCCCACGTGTTACCTGCAGGACACTCACCATGGCTCTCTGAAGATGTTGTCATCACCAAAGTGTAGGTGAGGAAACAGACATTCAGAGAGGACTTGTCCAGGCTACATTGCTAGTAGGTGGCAGAGTCTATCGACTTTCCCACTCTCTGCCTACCACAAGACTGGCCCTGAGTATAATATCTGCTGTTGCTGCTGCTGCTAAGTCGCTTCAGTCGTGTCCAACTCTGTGCGACCACATAGAAGGCCTCCTACCAGGCTCCTCTGTCTCTGGGATTCTCCAATAATATCTGAGGGAAAGATAATTCTGAGCAAATTCTCAGGATTCCAGAAGTGGAAAGTCCCAGCTGCTCTGTTTGCTATTCCCTCAACAAGTTTTAGATTTCAAAGAGCCAGGATTTCGCTAGCGGCTGGAGTCTAGCATGAGCTGTGCTGGTGTACCCAAGACTGCCGAGGAGCACGTCTCACCTGGGCTGCTTTACCCATCGGTGGGGGTGGATGACCAGCCGAAGGGAACTCCGCCTCCTTCCAGTTGTTGAGAAAGGATGGGAAGGACCTCTCTTGTGCCCATCCCTTCCCTGCCAGGGAGGCCAAGTTGTCCCAATTGCCCAGGACATTCTTGGTTTTAAAACTGAATCTCCCAGGTCCAGTGAACACTGCAATCCCAGGCAAACAGGGATGGCTGGTCACACTACAGTCTCCCGAGGTCTGAATTTCTATATCTGGTATCTGGGAAGACAAGCCTTCTGTCTCATATACAATATAAATAAGATCACATCTCTGCCTGTTGAGATGTTACCTCGTCAAATTTGGAGGTTGTGTTTGAGACAGCTGGCTGCAAAGCAGAGATGTCTGTGGAGTCCTGCAGGAAGACTCTCAAAAGAGCCCAGACCTAGATACAGCCAGGAACTTCGTGATTACTAGTAACTAATAAAGCAATGACGCAGATATAGCCTCATGAACAAAAGCAGTGGACAACGGTCTCAGACAATCTCCAAACTGATATTCAAAAATGTAGTAGATTTACAGTCAAACTACTTTCCACCTGGGTAACTCTGTTGGGTAAGAACCATGTGAGTAGCTGTAGAAAGCTGTTTATTTAACAAGGAACTACAGTTAGAGATTCTCCTCAGCCAACATGGGAGAGTCAGATAGTAAAAAAAAAAAAAAAAATTTTTAATTAAAAGAATTTTTTTTTTGGCCATGCCTCATGGAATGTGGGATCTTAGTCCCTGATCAGAGATCAAACCCATTCCCCTGCATTAGAAGTGTGGAGTCTTAACTATTGGATCTCTGAGGAAGTCCTAGATAGTTAAATTATAAAATGCAAAAATTAAAAGCTGAACTTTTAACTTAAAAAGCTAAAAATTAAAAAAAAAAGATAAAAAGCTTAAATACACAGAATAATTTGCCACATCTTTGTTCTAACAAAAAGGAGGAGCAGAGATTCCTGGAATCCACATGACAGAAATGGGGGAAAAGAGGATTGTCATCTGTTGAAAACCACGTCAGGTATTTATCAGATAGCATTTGACTCCTTTAGTAATTCTCCTTTTACATTGCCACTCCACTGCCCACCCCCAACCCCATCCTTTATACAGACGAAAAAGCCAAGGCTCAAGCCCTGGGAGAAATCAAAGGCTTGCCCCAGTTCACACAACCGTCTGGCTCCACGCTTCGTTCTCTATGCTGATCGGAGGCTAGGACACAGGGAACACGCCCTGGTGCAAGAAATGACCGCTAATCTTGGTGAGAAGGGAAACTCACGGAGAGGCACAGCTCATCCTCCAGGAGACAACCTGGGCCTGGATGTGAACGCTGTTTAGTTGCTCAGTCATGTCTGACTCTTTGTGACCCTATGGATGTTAGCCCACCAGGCTCCCGTCTCCACGGGATTTCCCAGGCAAGAATGTTGGAGTGGGGTGCCATTTCCTTCTCCAGGGTTTCTTTCTGACCCAGGGATTAAACCCACGTCTCCTGCACTGCAGGCAGATTCTTTATCACTGAGCCACCAGGGAAGCTCAACCGAGGACCAAATGTGTCCAGACAGCACCTGGCACCAGGAAGCAGAGTGCCTGGAGATATCCAAGTGAAGCTCCCCCAGGACGCCCTGAGCCGGGGGACCCAATTGTGGCTGAACATCAGAAAAAGGGCAGTGATGCTGCTAACACGTCCTGTTCTCACCCTCTGGTGATTCGCATGCAGCAGGTCTGAGGCAGGACAGAAAGCGGAACTCAGCGGATTTAACCACTACCTGATTTGGGAACCACTGGATGGCATCACTGACTTGATGGACGCGAGTCTGAGTGAACTCCGGGATTTGGTGATGGACAGGGAGGCCTGGTGTGCTGCGGGGTCACAAAGAGTTGGACACCACTGAGCGACTGAAGTGAACTGACTGAACTGATTTACAAGTAAGAAACACAAAACCCGGAAAATGAGGCCTGCGTCCTCTTTCTTTCTCAGCTACAGACTCACCTTTTTAAAAAAAATTTATTTTTAATAATTTACTTATTTTAATTGGAGGCTAATTACTTTACAATATTGTATTGGTTTTGCCATACATTGACATGAATCCGCCACGGGTGTACATGTGTTCCCCATCCTGAACCCCCTCCCACCTCCCTACCGATCCCTCTGGGTCATCCCAGTTCACCAGCCCCAAGAATCCTGTATCATGCATCGAACCTGGACTGACTCTGTCAGTGGAAAGTCTTTTGTGAGGTGAGAAGGGATCAGTTGCCTCCTGGGTGGCCAAAACATAGTTCAGCAGTCATTTAGCAACCCCATGCCTCAGTTTCCCCAAATGCACCATGAAGTCGTATCTGAAAGTGCATTTCTGAACTCTTGTGAAGATTAGTTAAATGCATAACAGAGTACAGGGACTCTTGGGAGGAGAGGAACTCCACCTATTTTTATTAAAACACCATTCACTGTAGCAGTTTAACAAAGGGCCACTTTTTATTCTTGATCAGCTTGGAAAGGAGAAACAGTTCTTGAGCCATGAAGCCCATAAATAATCTCTTTTCATGTGAAAACTATCTGAAGCCATTGCAGGGTTTTCCCAAACTCAGTGAGGAAACAGCCAACAAGAGCCCCCACCCATCCCACAGTGATGGAACCCCCAGGTCTTCCCTCGTATATACGTATATAACTTACTCACTTTGCTGTATAGCACAAATTAACATGATGTTGTAAATCAACTATACTTCAGTCAAATAGAAAAAAAAAAAGGCTTCCCTGGCCTTCTTGGCAAGGCAAATCTCCTAATCTTCTGTCCTGCCTTGTACACTCCTCTCCTTAGCGTTGGTCACATGTAAGCCGTCGTCTTGGTTTACAGGTGGTGAGATATTTTATGTTGAAGAGGACTTATACCTCCTGTCATCAGGGTCACTTGGCCAAAAACCACAGTTGATTCCTGTAAGGAGCTGACTTTGAGAGGCCTCGCTGATCTTGGGTTGGAAATAGGGATCGATCCCTATTCCTTTCTACTGTTTCCTTAGCTGACACTCTTGAAAAACAACTGGTGACTCAGAGAAGCTCTTTTGAGTTCCTGAGCTGAAAAGTCCAGTGGCAGTCTTTGGAAATAAGATACCAAATATCTGAAGATATTTTTTTCTGGGTCAAAACTATCTCCTTTTCCCTGTTGCACAAATGAGAGAGTCATTTAGGTTAGCAGGATACTCTTCGGAAGAGAAAAATTCTCCTTAAGTGAATTCAGACTCATTGGTACTTTCATGAGAATTACTGTCATCAAGAAAATGACTTCTAGCTGGCACCCTGGAAGCTGGAGGATTTGAAGTCTGATGGAAGGTTTTTCCAACTTTATGTTTCTGAAAATTGATGTGAACATTTGATTCGGTAATGTCTTTTTCTCCTCAAAATAAGCTGCTCTTAAATTGATGATGCAATTTTGATTTGATGGAATCTTAGCACCCTGTCAAACTAGGATTGTGGCTCAGCTGGTAAAGAATCCGCCTGCAATGTGGGAGACCTGGACTTGATCCCTGGGTTGGGAAGGTCCCCTGGAGAAAGGAAAGGCAGCCCACTCCAGTCCTGGAGAATTCCATGGACTGTATAGTCCATAGCGTCACAAGGAGCTGGACACGGCTGAGCGATGTTCACTCAGCACTCTGTCAAGCTAGGGGGAAGGGCTGCAGGCCTGTGAGTGTGGTGTCAGGCCTGCAGAGGCTCGAGGCTGTCATGAGGGCACTGACTTCCTGGGGCTGGGCACCTGGGATAGTGCATGGCGATGCCTTCTGTTATTATGCAAATAACTCACACTGGGCCTCGTTGGTGGCTTAGTGATAAAAAAAATCCACCTGTCAATCAATGCAAGAGACACCGGTTTGGTCCCTGGTCTGGGAAGATCCCGCATGCCAAGGAGCAACTAAACCCGTGAGCCCCAACTACTGAGCTGGTGCTCTGGAGCCCGGGAGCCCCAACTACTGAGCCTACTTTGCTGTAACTAGTGAAGCCTGAGCACCCGAGAGCTCGTGCTCTGCAACAAGAGAAGTCGCATCAATGAGAAGCCTGTGCCCTGCACCTAAAGAGTAGCTCCCACTCACCATAACCAGAGAAAGCCCACTCACAGCAAGGAAGCGCAACTAAAAATAAAAAAGTAATAAAAATGCACACCGTCCCCAGGTTTGCAACAAGTCATCTCATCTGCCAGTACATTTCCTAATCCTGAATGGCTTTACATTTATCACTAGTCCTTCTCTGCATTTCCTTTCTCCTGCTCCCAAAACTGTACATTTAAAATTTTCTGGCCCCAGGTGTGGCAAAAGGCTTTATGAGTGACCGAATAATTTCATTCTTTTCTTCAGATACCAAATATCTGGGAATTTCCACAATGCACATGCCAAATCGCATTTCCCAAACTTCCTCTCACACTTATGACAAAAACACTAGAGCAATTTTAGTTTATGGAAAATATGGGCATACGAGGGCAAAGTCTGCCACCACGGAAAGTTCGTGCTCGCCTCTTGTGGTTTACAGCGCACAGCACTCAGACGGGGCTCCAAAGATGCTGGTTTTCAGACATTTGGGGAAAAGAAGCTGGTGAGGTGCAGTAGCAAAGCTGTGCAGAGTCCGGAGGCCCCCCTAAACCTCCAGCCTCCCCAGAGCTCACCAGTCACTCACCCGCACGGAGAGAAGAGCAGTGTCGATCACATACCAGCGACACCAGCATGTTCTGATGGATTTGGGGGCAAAGCTGTTTGCAAGCTGTGTGTGTCAGTTCATCTCCATTTGCTCTGCCCTCAAATCCCTTCCCTGCCTTGCTCTGCGCCTGGGACGGCTGTGGTCCCAAACAATCACATCACCTGGGCTGCCTCGCTCTCCACTCTCTGTTGTGATCAGTCAGTAAGAACTACCCAGGAGCCCGCAGTGGGAGAGAAGTTGGGGTGTTTCTTCTCTGTCCACCCCCGTGCTGGCCCCGCATTGATGACCGTGTGACCGCCTTCTGGGGCCACAGTCCTGCCTTCACTGCCCTCTGCTCAGGCCCAGGGGTGGGCAGCTTTGGCTGCGGCTGGTCTCTGGGGGTTGGTCTCTTTAGTTCTGCTCACACCCTCTTTTAAGTCTCTGCAGGTGAACCACCTGAATGGAATTCTCTTTTCACGGTCTCATCTGATGCTGCCTACTGTGCTACATTCAAGAGGATCTGACTCAGTGCAGTTGGGCTCCTAACATACCCCCAGACTTTGCTCCTCACCATGAGCTGTCCCATTGAGACCACTTCGGTCACCAGTCCCACCAGGCCAAGAGGCGGACTCTGGAGGCTTTCCTCTGAGGCCTGCCTGCTCCCCCTCACCCATGGCTCTCCCCTGGACCTCCCACCCCTCCTCTCCTCCTGCCCTGCAGCCCACCTCAAACCCCAGCCCCCAACCCCCAGTCTCCTTTCCTACAGGGTTTTCCTCTCCTGCAGGAGTTTTTTGTAAAATGACCAGAAGGACTTTATCATCCCACCTTTTCTTTTTCTCCAGTTTTTTAGGGGGTGGAGTCCTGTGTAAGCACCACCCCACCCCCTCATGGAGAAGCTGGATGTCCGTCTCCCACAGCCCTCACTGCCCCTGCTATTGTTCGCTTCTCTGCTGCAGCTCTCTGCGCCCCCCACCCCATCTCCAGTCATTCTCCTTTCCCACGACCTTGGCAGTGGGTCAGGCCTCTGCTGCTTTGTGAGAGGATGGATTCTATGGCCTGTTTCTGACCGTCCCCTTCAGTCTGGGCTGTGTCCTTTGGAAGCACAGCCCCTCCACTGGACACAGTAGCCATGATCCCTCTGTCTTTGGATTAGGGTCCAGCCCCCTCGGACGGGGCCCTGGCGCTCACTTCCTTGTTTCTTGCTTCTTTTTATCCCTGGCCTCCTCTCCTTAAGGCAATTCAGGACACCTGATGGTCAACAAATCTCCCCTCTTCCTGCCTTTGCACATGCTCTTTCCACCCTATGGAATGTTCTTTCTTTCAGCTCAGCAAGATGGAAACCTACCTGATTTTGCTTTAAGTTAAAAGCCACTTCCTCTGTGAGGTTCCCCCCAATCCCCCCAATCTCACCAGACACAAGCAAGCTCTCCCTCTCTTGCTCACTGCCTATGACACTCACATTAGCCTCTGAGAACACATTAGCTCATTTCAGCCTGTGAGTTGAGTCTGCCGGTCCCCTTGCTCTATCCTCTGTGTGCTGAGTCACTCAGTCGTGTCTGACTCTTTGCCACCCCATGGACCCCCTGCCACCCTCCAGGCTCCTCTGCCCCTGGGATTCTCCAGGCAAGAATACTGGAGTGGGTTGTCAT
>SJYW01033599.1:519170-532175 GCA_006410735.1 Raphicerus campestris
CTGCAGGGAGGAGCTGCTCTCAGAAAGTGTGAGGTTTTGCTGCGTGTCACTGTGGCTCGTCTGCTCTGTGCCTCCCGCACTCCCCCTCCCTGCATAGTTCCAGGTTAGGTGGCCCACAGAGACATTATGCACAAGCCTGGAGGCATCCACTCTGCCTTTGCACTTAGCAGCTCGAGCACTCGGTCACTCATCCGCCCGCACGTGTTGGTGTAGGACAGAGACTGACCTGCAGCTTCCCCACCTTCCTTCAGCTTCTCAAAACGAAACAAAACAGCCCCTGGGTCAGGTGGCGGCTTAGCTCTGTGACAAAGGGTCTCGCTTCTGTCCCACAGGACACCCCATCATCAGTTGGAGGCTCTGAGAGGATGACGTGGGTTTCCATCCTTCCTGTTGGTTCAGGCTCCCCAAACTTTGTAAGCAACTGTTTACAAATTGCTTCTATGTGTGGCTCACAGCACAGTTTATAGCAACATCATTTCCAGCGGGCTTCCCTGGTGGCTCAGTGGTAAAGAATCTGCCTGCACTGTAGGAGCTTCAGGAGGCAAAGGTTTGATCCCTGGGTCAGGATGATCCCCTGGAGGAGGGAATGGCAACCCACTCCAGTATTCTTGCTTGGGAAATCCCATGGACAGAGGAGCCTGGTGGGCTACAGTGCATAGGATTGCCAAGAGTTGGACGCGACTGAAGTGACTTAGCACGCACACACGCTTCATTTCCAGCATGCAGAGTATCTGCCGGCATCCGCAGCCTCTTCAGTCTTCTGGGCCACTGTCATGCCTGCTGAGCCCCCAGGGATTTGTGCATGATTCTTCCATGGCTGGACTCTCTCCTGAACCAAGTGAAAGAGACTAATGTTGGTATCAGTGAGAACAACTCTACTAACAATAGCAAGACACCTGGCTTTTCTTATTGTTTGAAATCTTCCTTGGTGCTATGAAGTTCTTCCAGGGCATTCTATTTGCTTGCTATCGACTCCCTTTGCCTAACCTATACACTATTCATTAAAAATACTACTTCCATTTGATGATATGTCAAGCTCCCAGAAGCCCAATCACATTTCAGCAAGGGTGGCAGTGAACCAGTCCATGTTTATGGGGCTCCAATGATAAATGAGGCCGAGCAGAAAGAATTGCAAGAGGGTCAAAGATGGTGAGGACAAGCTCCCAGATCTGAAAAAATCTCACCCTCTGGATAAGCTCAAGGACCAAGGCAATGAACTAGGAATGCACACCTCTGAGTCAAGGTCAAGGCATACTTTAAGTTCTGATTCAGCCCCCCAGCCAGCGGAACAGAAGCCCCAAAGTGCAGCCAGGCACAAGCACTTAAACAGCTTAGCCGGGTCTCCAGGAGACTGGCCGGTTGGGCAAATCCATAGCTTTTACTTTCCCAGTGTCTGCATCTTCCAAGTGTTTTTGATCAATTCCCAAACAATTTGGAGATGCCACAGGAATGAGAGCCACAAGTTGTTTGCTGTTGCGCTGGTTTTAAACAAGTCACGTTGGATTCTCTTTCGATCTGGGCTCTGGGTGGCCTCTCAGTTTTCCCTGGGCCTGCTAGTAATCTGCAGTTGTACACGTATCTGAAAGGAGTTGAAAAGAGGTACAGACGCAAGGCACCCCACTCCAGGATTCTTGCCTGGAGAATCCCAAGAACAGAGGAGCATGATGGGGCTACAGTCCATAGGGCTGCAAAGAGTTGGACACGATTTAGTGACTAAACCAACAACAACAGCAGATGCAGTGAGCGGGCCTGTCAAGGGGCCGCTGATACAGTTCTGTATCTGGTTCAGCTTTGATGATTTAGGGTAAATAGGGGCTGACTTACTGAGCACCGCCTGTTGCCTTGGTGGTTTGCTACTAACCAGAGTAGTAAGGGAAAGGAGCCGTCACCTTTTCCCGTCTTCTTGGACTTTTTTTCTTCTCAGAAAGAATTCCCCTTGACAGTGGCTATGAGGGGACAAGCTGGGTGGGGACAGCATCAGGGATTCCTGGGAGGGTGCAGTGGTGTAGAGTCCACGTGGCTGTGCCCACTGAAATCAACATCAGCCAGGTGTGCCCCATCATCTGCAGCCAAGTCCTGCAGGTGATGGTGATCGCTAGGATTACTAGGGATCTTGGAGACAAAGGCTCTGGGATCTGCCTGTTCTCTCCTTTTTGTCTATGGGAATGAGGCCTGGCCAAGGGCATTCTTTGTCCCAGGTCAGACATGCTGGTACTCCGAGTGGCAGTGGAGTCAGCATGCTGAGACAGATGTGCCCACAGAACTGGCACAGAACCTGGGGCCCAGGGCCCAGGTCTGCTTGCTCCGGGAGTGGCGCCTGTGTGTGAGATGCTAGTCTGTGCAGATCTCCGGTGGAACAGGGCTTGGGGTTTTGGGGGCTCACCACAGTGACACAGGCCCCGGGAGACAAGGTGTAGCTGTGGCTCAGTGTAGGGCCTGGGGCTGTGTGGAACAGCTAGGGAAGACGTCTGGGCGCTCTACACTTAGAGGCCAAGAAGGGAAGTAGCCTCCAGTGAAGGAGGAGGCGTGGCCAGCCAGGTAGGAGGACAACCTACCTGGGAGGTGGGAGGAGCTCATTGAGAACACTCTCAAGAAAGAAGTGATCAACCATCCAACACTGCTAAGAAGCACACCACTGCTCTTGGATCTGCAACATGGAGGTCTCCATATAATGAAATTTGGCTTGCCTTTGTCCTGGGTTCCTTATCCAACTGAGAGGAATGTCTTGGTTATTCACGGTTGTTGTTCAGTTGCTCAGTTGTGTCCGACTCTGCGACCCCATGGACTGAAGCACGCCAGGCTTCCCTGTCTCTGAGTTTGCTCAAACTCATGTCCATTGAGTCAGTGATGCCATCTGATTATTCACAGTGCACCTAGATAATTTATGCTGAAGAGGTGACTCCTAGAAAGCTTATGCTAATGAGATGACTCAGGATGGGGGTCACCCAGGCCAGAAAGATGAGCCCTGTGATTAGAGAGTTAGGGCTTTGAGCCCTGTGATATTAGCCTAATTTTCCAACCTTGGGTGAGTAGAGAGAGGCTGGAGGTTGCATTTAAACATGAGGCCAATGATCCAGTCAGTCACACCTGTTACTGAAGCTGGCTGGAATTTTCTGGTTGCTGGACACACCAATGTACTGGGAAGGTGACATGCTGTAATTCCACAGGGAGGGGCACACAAGCTCTGTGCTCAGGACTCTCCCAGACCCCACTCTATGTATTCCTTCATTTGGCTTGTTCTGACTTGTATCCTTTATATAAAACTACAATCATAAGTGTAGTACTTTCCAGAGTTTTATGAGTCCTTCTAGTGAATTATCAAATGTGTGGGTTGTAGGAACCCTCGAATGTGTGGCTAATCAGTCAGCGGTGCAGATGGCCTGGAAAGCCCTGGACCTGCAGCAGTCTTTCGNGTATCCTTTATATAAAACTACAATCATAAGTGTAGTACTTTCCAGAGTTTTAAGAGTCCTTCTAGTGAATTATCAAATGTGTGTGTTGTAGGAACCCTCGAATGTGTGGCTACTTGGTCAGCGGTGCAGGTGGCCTGGGAAGCCCTGGACCTGCAGCAGTCTTTTGAAGTACTGAGCCCTTAACCTGTAGGGTCTGCACTAACTCCAGGTGGTTAGAGTCAGGACTGCCCAGCAGAATGGCAGGCACCCACCAGCAGCATGGATGAGTGGGGGTTCAACAGGGTGCTAGGGGTGGAAGCCTGAGAATGGAGGGTTTAGGAGAAAATATCAAGAAATAATAAATGAAGACAGAAGCATAGACAACTTTAGGGGAATTTTGTGGGAAAGGGGAATAGAAAAATGGAATGATAGAATTATTTCCTGGTGGCTCAATGGTAAAGAATCTGCCTGCAATGCAGGAGATGTGGGTTCAATCCCTGGGTCAGGAAGATCCCCTGGAGAAGGAAATGGCAACGCTCTCCAGTAATCTTGCCTGGAAAACCCCATGGACATAGGAGCCTGGTGGGCTACAGTCCACGGGGTTGCAAAAGGGTCGGTCGGACACAACTTAGAGACTAAACAACAAACTCCTCTTAAATATTGATTATTGGCTTATAAGGGGATCAAATCCTAGACAAGCATGCATAGGGTTGTTTTGAAAGGACTGATGTGTACTGCGTGCTGATGATGAATAAGTCATACCGAAAGATAGGAGGAAGCAGAGAAGTGGTCCAGGAAGAGGCGCCACAGTTGAAGTGTTTGAACAGCACAGCTCATCTGAGAACACGAAACAGAGCCGCAGGGTAGGAGTGGGAAGAAAGAGACCAAAGGCAGGGGTGAGGGCATGCGAGGAGTAAGGCAGGATGGTGAAGAGCTGCACCCCCACCGTGGCTCTGAGGGACTCCAAGCAAACAGAAAAGCAACGGCAAAAGAGTTAATTTCCCAGTGGATCATCGGGGCTTCTCGGCTTTAACTGGCTCTGGGACGACCGAGAGCTGGCGATTCATGCTGAGGGGCCCATGAGTTTGTCTTTCCTTCAGTGGTCCCAGCACAGGACTTGGTGTAGATGTTCAACAAATGCTTGCTGAATGAATGAAACTTTATGCTATGACCTCTTTTTCCAACTTGAACTCCCAGTTTCCCTCCACCATGCCCTCAAATTGTGGGAACTGAACTATCAGGATGAGTCCCATTGGGTGGAGAAAGTGCTAGCAAGCCAAACTGGACGGTCACATGCTCGGGGCTTTTGAAGAGCAGTTACTGAACATAGTTGACCCTCAAATCCTTGCCAACATAAGAATCTTTGGTTCCCTGATCTCCAGAGAGGCCAAGAGAAATAATGAGTTCAACAATTAGAATGCCAATAGTTAACATACCCTGCCTTCTTATCAAGTGCCAGGAACTGGAGTAAACCATCAGTATGCATACTTTCATAATACCTGGAGGTAGGTGCCGTGTTTATGTCCATTTTACAAATTAGAAAACTGAGGTATAGAAAGAAGATGTGACTGCTCAAAGTTGTCCTGCTGTTGGTGGTAAAGTCTTGACAAGAAGTGTGCCTTGACTATGAGGCCAGTGGTTCCCATATTTGGCTGCACATTGGGATCACCTGGGGAGCTTTGAAAACTCTCCAGACTCCCAAGTGACACCCCAGACTGAGGAAATTAGAGTGTCTGGGATGAGAGCCAGACATCGGTGGTATTTAAAGATCCCCAACTCTTTCTGGTATGCGGCAAAATTTGGGAATGACTTACTAGGCTATGTTGACTCTCAGAAGTATTAGTTGGTTGAAGCGGCCAAGTGCTGGGCCAGGGTTTGTAGGGAAGAATGCTCACCCCTTCCTGCTCCCTCCAGCACAGAGCAGAACATCCTACGTGGGAGGCATCCTGAACTGGGAGGAAGGTGTTCCTGAGGCTGGCATGGCAGGTTTCCCTTTTAGTTTTAAGTTCTTATTCCTACTGCACAGACTCAGAGGAGGGCAAGCTGAAATATTACAGAAGACAGGATGAAATGGATATCAGATGTATTATTATTGCTAGTTTGGTCATCATTCTATAATTTAGATCAGCCAGGACAGTTATGCTCATTTTAATAAGCTAATGAGTACTGCAGGAGAGCCTCCCCCAGTGATTCATGGTGATGAATTACATTAAATGTTAATTGCCAAGATCAGAAAGTTAAAAAAATAAGACACCCACACTTTCCCTGTAATCTCCCCTGCAGGGAAATTCCTCAGCCTTGAGCTGAATATTCCTGCTGCACATTTAGCCTATCGATGCAGTCTTGTCCTACAGAGAGTCTGGCAAGAGAGACCATAAATGACTCTCCCTTTCTGACAGTGCGGAAATTCCAACAGGGAGGAATTTGAAGGATAGGGCCTGTCTGGATGTTGCGGTGCAGCAAGGCCAGGCTGTCTATTACAGCCAACAAAATGAGCCACGAGGCGACACCATCTGTGATATTTCAGGGCACCGAGTACCAGCCAGTTTTGGAGTGAGGGTAAGAGGCTATGCGCTAGATGATCGAGAGCATAAAAATAATGGATTGTTTGCAGAAATCGCATGATAGCCACGCTCGGGGCAAGGCAGGGCCTGCAGGGTGATCCTGCCTGTCACAGAGTGGACTGGCTAGCCTCTTCCTAGCCTCACGTGTGCTTGCCTTCTACTCTAAAGAGAGTTGTTATATTTCATATTTCCAGAACCTTCTCTGGCAGGGTTAAGAATGGAAATGGGAGTCAGGAGCAGGCTTGAGGTATCAGTTCAGTCACTTAGTCATGTCCGACTCTTTGCGACCCAATGGACTGCAGCATGCCAGTCTTCCCTGTCCATCACCAACTCCCAGAGTCTATCCAAACTCATCTCCGTTGAGTCAGTGATGCCATCCAACCATCTTATCCTCTGTCATCCCCTTCTCCTCCTGCATTCAATCTTCCCAGCATCAGGGTCTTTTCCAGTGTGTCAGCTCTTCCCATCAGGTGGCCAAAGAATTGGAGCTTCAGCTTCAGCATCAGTTCTTCCAATGAACTTTCAGGACTGATTTCCTTTAGGATGGACTGGTTGGACTCCTTGCAGTCCAAGGGACTCTCAAGAGTCTTCTCCAACACTACAGTTCAAAAGCATCAATTCTTTAGCGCTCAGTTTCTTTACAGTCCAACTCTCACATCCATACATGACTACTAGAAAAAACATAGCTGTGACTAGATGGACCTTTGTTGGGGAAGTAATGTCCCTGCTTTTTAATATGCTATCTAGATTGGTCATAACTTTTCTTTCAAGGAGCAAGTATCTTTCAATTTCACTGCTGTAGTCACCATCTGCTGTGATTTTGGAGCCCAAGAAAATAAAGCATGTGGTATATGGCGTATCTATGTGACAGGGCAGAAATACTTTTTACGGTAGGACTCACAAAGAGTCGAACATGACTTAGTGACTAAACAATAACGATAACAATCTTTTAGGGTAAAGGATGGGGCTATTACCTATTAGCATCTGTGTTTGTTTCCTAGTGCTGTGTAAGAAATTGCCACACATTTAGCAATTTAAAGCAACACCCATTCACTAACTCACAGCTTCATTGGTCAGGAGTTTGGGCATGGAAGGCCTGGGTTCTCTGTTCAGGGTTTCACAAGACTGAAATCACACTATTGGCTAGGCTGTGATCTCATTAGGAGGCTTGTCTAAGGAAGAATCTGCTTTCAAAGCTCATTCAGGTTTTTGCAGAATTCAGTTCCTTGTAGTTGTAGGACTGAAACTCTGCTTCCTTGCTAGCTCTCAGCCAGGGGCCAAGTGCATCCCTCGTCTTGTGCTCATGCCTGCTTAGTCATGTCTGACTCTGAAACCCCATGGACTGCAGTCTGCCAGGCTCCTCTGTCCCAGCAAGAATACTGGAGTGGGTTTCCATTTCCTCCTCCAGGGGCTCTTTCTGACCCCGGGGATCAAATCCACATCTCCTTAATTGGCAGGCAAATTCCTCACCAGTGAGCCACCTGAGAAGTCTTTGTCCTATAGTCTCCTCCATTCCCAAAGCTAGGCATGGAGAAATCCTTCACGATGGAAACCTCTTTTGCCAAGAACAGCTCCATCACACTGAAGGGATCACGTGATAAGGTCAGGCCCACTGAAGGTAATCTCCTTTTCCTAGGGTCAACTGACTTGGGATCTAATTACATCTGCAAAATTCCTTCACAGGGGCCTTTCCTTGTAGTCCAGTGGCTAAGACATCAAACTCCCAATGCAGGGCGAGGTGGACAGGTTTGATCCCTGGTCAGGGAGTTAGATCCCACATGCTGCAGCTAAGACCCAGCAGAGCCAAATAAATAAATAAATAATTAATTAAAAAAAAATTCCTTCACAGCAGCACTTAGATCAGTGGTTGAGCAAATAACTGGGAGAAGGTGTGTGTACACTAGGCCACACTAAGCTATCTTAGTGAAGCGTCAGTTGCTCAGTCGTGCCTGATTCTTTGTGACCCCATGGACTGTAGCCCACCAGACTCCTATGTCCATGGGATTTTCTAGGCAAGAATACTGGAGGGGATTGCCATTTCCTTCTCCAGGAGATCTTCCCGACTACCCAGGGATAGAACCCGGGTCTCCTGCACTGCAGGCAGATTCTTTGCCGACTGAGCTATGAGGGAAGCCCTAAGCAATCTTTGAGAGCTGCTGACAGAATCCTAGGTCTAGTTCTGAAAGCATACTAGTGAGCATGGGCAGTGTGTGGACCCAGCAGCTAGGCCGTTTCTGAGCACATCTGCACCCCTGAGGCTTCCTTCTCCGTGATCCTTGGACACGACAATGCTTGGTCTCTGGAGATGGTCTTCAGTTTAGCTCAGTTCAGTCACTCAGTTGTGTTCAACTCTTTGCAATCCCATGGACTGCAGCACGCCAGGCTTCCCTATACATCACCAACTCCCAGAGCCTACTCAAACTCATGTCCATCAAGCCATCCAGCCATCTCATCCTCTGTCAGAACTGGCAAAAATCTTCATATAGTATATATTTGTTTTGCGCATAACTATGGAAAAGTTATCATTAACGCATTAAGGAAACCTAAGGCTGAACTTTCCAGGCCATTTTCTGTGGGACAATTAGTGAGGGAGAAGAGCTGTTGCTGTTGGAGGAAGAGAAATACAGGAATGTTTCCGTGAAAATGGTCTCGTTACATGTGTCACTTAGAAACTGTGTCGCTAAGTTGTGTTGGGCTCTTTGCGACCTCATGAACGGCAGCCCGCCAGGCTCCTCTGTCCATGGGATTTTCTAGGCAAGGATACTGGAGTGGGCTGCCATTCCCTCTTCCAGGGGATCTTCCCCATCCAGGGATCGAACCTGCATCCCCTGCACTGGCAACTGGCTTCTTTATCACTAGCACCATCACGTGGAGCACTGGATGA
Source organism: Raphicerus campestris (assembly GCA_006410735.1). NCBI lineage: Eukaryota > Metazoa > Chordata > Mammalia > Artiodactyla > Bovidae > Raphicerus > Raphicerus campestris. Next base: position 528,011 of record SJYW01033599.1, read on the forward strand.
AGCACCTTGCTGGGTCCCATCCCTGTTGGTCCTGATTGTTTAGACGGTCTGGGTGGGGTCCGAGAATGTGCATTTATAATGAGGTCCTGGGGATGCTAACGCTGCTAGGAATTTTGAAACCATTCTGCAGCGCGTTCTCATTCACCTCAGTGGATGGTGCTTGCAAAGGGTTAATAACACAACACATGGCTGATAATTTTGCAATGGACATGATGAATTTGAGGTTGGTGGCAACTCGCTAGAGTGAAGAATGCCTACCCAGAGGAAAAGGCTTGAAGTTTTTTTTTCTGCCAACATGGTGAGTAGTGAGGATTTTAGGAAGGTTGTGATCAAGAAGGAAGCCATTTGCCTGTCTGTGACCTCCCGTGTCCCTCTGCTGGTGACAGAGCAAAAGATAAAGTGCTCAGCATTACCCACAGTGACTCAGAAGTGATTAATACCCACAGCTCCTTGAACAGAAAGGTGGGCATGCAAGATGCAATTAAGATGACAAAGAACCCCAAGAAGCCGTGCTGAGCAGCAAGCCAGAGGCGCTAAGGTGATGGGGAGGAGAGTTACTGTCTGTCTCTTGCTCTGCAGAGACTGCTTCTGAGAGACAGAGATGGGGTCCACGAGTCTGCCAGGCTCATCGGGAGAGGGGAGAAAGGTAATTGGAAAGGTTATTTTCAAGACACGGTGGCTTCTTTGTCTCCCTCCCTGGAAAGATGGAAGCTCCAGCAGTCACCGATAACAATGGTGATGAGAATTTCAATGGGTGTGGGGTGGAAAAAGTGATGGTGATTTGGTTGAAATTCAGACTGTGTCTGCCTTGGCTCATAATTGACAGAGGGAAGCAGATGACCCGAAAGAGGTACTCAGCATGTTCATAATTCTTGCGTGAAATTCCAAGGCAGCACAGGTTATATACACAGGGCCAGCCCTGCCGTACAGGAGAAAATCCTTTCCAGCACTGCTTTGCCTGCCTCTTCTGCATTCCTTCTGTTTTTCTGGACACCCTGACCTCTCTTGAGGGCCAGGTAGAGGCTCCTATGCACCAGAAAAATTCTCGTTCCTTCAGCAAACTGCTGAACGATAAATTAACTAGATTCATATCTAATGACAAAATGGTGATTTAATGCATCTACTTAGGTCACGGGCTTAACTCTAATAAATATCCCCATAATGGTGGAAAGGAAGCAGAGAGGAGCAGAAGGTAGGGCCAGCCGTGTATACCCAAATGCCCATACAATCCTTCGGCATGAACGCGTAATAGGCACCCTGCTTATATGGCTAAATCTGAGCTAATTTTTTCCACCCCAACACGCTCTGCTCCTACTCTTCTCCATTGCAATCTATTGGCAAATCCTTTTAAGGATTCCGATACGTCGTTAATTCAATCCCCTCTCACCTCTGTGCTCCCACCCTGGCCCAGGCCACCAGCATCCCTTGTTCCAAACACCACGGCTTCCCCACTGGACTCCCTGCGTCTGCTCTCTCTCCCCACCTGCAGCTGTGCACAGGGCGGCTGGAGTAATTGTTGAGAAAAAGAAAACTCAGATCACGGTGCTTCCTCTGACTTCAACACTCTACTAATTGTGTGTTAGTCATTTAGTCATGTCCCGCTCTTTGAGACCCCATGGACTGTAGCCCGCCAGACTATCTGTCCATGGGATTCTCCAGGCAAGAATACTGGAGTGAGTTGCCATTTCCTTCTCCAGGGGATCTTCCTGACCCAGGGATCAAACCCAGGTCTCTTGTATTGCAGGCAATTTCTTTACCATCTGAGCCACCAGGGAACTCCCAACTCTCCAACGCCTTCCCCTAAAAACTAGCCTGAAGTCCAGCGTTCTTATACCTCCAAGGCCCTGCCTGAGTTGGCCCTGCCTGGTTCTTCTCTCTTTCCCACACTCACCATGCTNGACCCAGGGATCAAACCCAGTTCTCTTGTATTGCAGGCAATTTCTTTACCATCTGAGCCACCAGGGAACTCCCAACTCTCCAATGCCTTCCCCTAAAAACTAGCCTGAAGTCCAGCGTTCTTATACCTCCAAGGCCCTGCCTGATTTGGCCCTGCCTGGTTCTTCTCTCTTTCCCACACTCACCATGCTCCAGTGATACCGTCTCTCCCTGCTCCTCGAACACCCCTATTTCCACCCAGAGACTTCGTCCTTGTTTTTGCCCCTAAACAGGATTCTTCCTCCCCAAATCTCTGTACAGCCTTCTCCCGCATTTCCTTCCTGCCTCTGCCAGACGTCACCTCTACAGAGACCACCCCGCTCACCTCCAGCCCTGAACTCTCTGCCCTTTCCTTCCTCTATTTTCCTTCATGGAATTATGTACAGGGACTTGCCGGTGTGTTTCTCATCTGTCTCCTTAGAAGGTAAGCTCTTTGAGGACAGCAGCTATGCTTTGTTCCTGGCCCATAGCGATCATAGGTCTGGCACATAGTAGGTCCCCCGTAGTCTTTGTCAGAGGAGAGAGTGCTGTTTATGAGGCGCCTGGCAGCAGGACCTGTGGGTGAGTTTGCCTTGCTTCATCGCTGTGAGCCACACCCTGCAACGCAGGCACCGTTGGCACCGTTTTGCACGTGAAGAAACAGAAGATCAGACAAGCTATGTGATTTTCCAGGACGATGTCACTGGGGAATGGGNCTGGGACATAGTAGGTCCCCCGTAGTCTTTGTCAGAGGAGAGAGTGCTGTTTACGAGGCGCCTGGCAGCAGGACCTGTGGGTGAGTTTGCCTTGCTTCATCGCTGTGAGCCACACCCTGCAACGCAGGCACTGTTGGCACCGTTTTGCACGTGAAGAAACAGAAGATCAGACAAGCTATGTGATTTTCCAGGACGATGTCACTGGGGAATGGGCAGCTGGGACCTGCCTTTCAGCCCCACTAGGGTCCCCGGGCAGGTTAACAAGTCAGATTTTCATGGCAAAGGAGCCCTCCAAGCAAATCTCTAATGGTGGTGTTGATAGGAATAGCAACTAGCACTTAACCACATGCCTGCCCTGTGTCAAATGCTGTTTATTTTTTTAACTTCAGGTGGACTTTATTCCACATAGATAAGACTTTCATTGCGTTAGCAATTATATTTCAGTCTTATGAAGGTTATTACTGGAACATGTTCTCATCAATTGTTTCCAGCATTTTTTCTTATAAGATATCCAAAGCAAGGATAGAGCATTAATAATACACATTGAGGTTGGGGCATTCTTTTCTTTTTAATCTTTTATTTTGTGCTGGGGTGTAGCCGGTTAACAAACAATGTGGTAGTTTCAGGTGAGCAAGCGCCAGGTGTTTTCCTGCCTAATCGTCCTAGTAACCCTTTTAAGAAGTGTTTATGATTATCTCTATTTTGTGAAAGAAGGAAAGGTCATCCAAGGTCATCTGGCCAGTAAAGTGGTGGAGGCAGGATTTGAAACCAGGCAGCTGGAGCCCGGAGCCCTCGCATGGAGCCTCTTTTCTGTCTACTGCAGCCATCGGTCTCTGCCCCTGGTCTGAGCGCACACAGTCGTCCCATCCCTCATTCCCTGTCCCTCCCCCATGAGGGCTCTGACTTTGTCTCATCCTTTCCTATAATTGAAGTGTCTAAAAGAGAGAACTAGATACTGAGTGGAAAGTGATAGAGGTTGAGTAAATGAAGGAAGCAGTGAACGTTTCAATAGGGAATTTTTCTGTCATCGAGTTGTTTAAAATTTCCTGTTGGAGCCAGTAAGTCTTTAACACGTGTTGCTACCATGAATGTGCTGTGCTTAGCCGCTCAGTCGTGTCTGACTCCTTGAGACCCCACGGACTGCAGCCCTCCAGGCTCCTCTGTCCATGGGATTCTCCAGGCAAGAGTACTGGAGTGGGTTGCCATGCCCTCCTCCAGGGGATCTTCCCAACCCAGGGATCGAACCCCGGTCTCCTGCATTGCAGGCAGATTCTTTACTGTCTGAGCCACCAGGGAAGCCTGCTAGCATGAATGCCTGCTGATAAAAAAGACTTGGCCTGTACGTTTTTGACTACAGAAGTATCGAACAGATGCTTGTGTTTATAAGAAGGAAAAGATGTTCCATCACCTAGAACTCTGTCACTTGGTTCTTTCCAATACATTTTAGAATCTAGAAAGGACAGAGCATTAATGAGGGCCCAGGGAGCAGCTGGGACAAAGCTGGAAAGCTGCAGCTGGGACAAATTGAGGAAAGT
>SJYW01033599.1:541862-589829 GCA_006410735.1 Raphicerus campestris
CTATGCTTTGTTCCTGGCCCATAGCGATCATAGGTCTGGGACATAGTAGGTCCCCCGTAGTCTTTGTCAGAGGAGAGAGTGCTGTTTACGAGGCGCCTGGCAGCAGGACCTGTGGGTGAGTTTGCCTTGCTTCATCGCTGTGAGCCACACCCTGCAACGCAGGCACTGTTGGCACCGTTTTGCACGTGAAGAAACAGAAGATCAGACAAGCTATGTGATTTTCCAGGACGATGTCACTGGGGAATGGGCAGCTGGGACCTGCCTTTCAGCCCCACTAGGGTCCCCGGGCAGGTTAACAAGTCAGATTTTCAGGGCAAAGGAGCCCTCCAAGCAAATCTCTAATGGTGGTGTTGATAGGAATAGCAACTAGCACTTAACCCCATGCCTGCCCTGTGTCAAATGCTGTTTATTTATTTTTTTTAACTTCAGGTGGACTTTATTCCACATAGATAAGACTTTCATTGCGTTAGCAATTATATTTCAGTCTTATGAAGGTTATTACTGGAACATGTTCTCATCAATTGTTTCCAGCATTTTTTCTTATAAGAGATCCAAAACAAGGATAGAGTATTAATAATGCACATTGAGGTTGGGGCATTCTTTTCTTTTTAATCTTTTATTTTGTGCTGGGGTGTAGCCGGTTAACAAACAATGTGGTAGTTTCAGGTGAGCAAGCGCCAGGTGTTTTCCTGCCTAATCGTCCTAGTAACCCTTTTAAGAAGTGTTTATGATTATCTCTATTTTGTGAAAGAAGGAAAGGTCATCCAAGGTCATCTGGCCAGTAAAGTGGTGGAGGCAGGATTTGAAACCAGGCAGTTGGAGCCCGGAGCCCTCGCATGGAGCCTCTTTTCTGTCTACTGCAGCCATTGGTCTCCCCTGCCCCTGGTCTGAGCGCACACAGTCGTCCCATCCCTCATTCCCTGTCCCTCCCCCATGAGGGCTCTGACTTTGTCTCATTCTTTCCTATAATTGAAGTGTCTAAAAGAGAGAACTAGATACTGAGTGGAAAGTGAAAGAGGTTGAATAAATGAAGGAAGCAGTGAACGTTTCAATAGGGAATTTTTCTGTCATTGAGTTGTTTAAAATTTCCTGTTGGAGCCAGTAAGTCTTTAACACGTGTTGCTACCATGAATGTGCTGTGCTTAGCCGCTCAGTCGTGTCTGACTCCTTGAGACCCCACGGACTGCAGCCCTCCAGGCTCCTCTGTCCCTGGGATTCTCCAGGCAAGAGTACTGGAGTGGGTTGCCATGCCCTCCTCCAGGGGATCTTCCCAACCCAGGGATCGAACCCCGGTCTCCTGCATTGCAGGCAGATTCTTTACTGTCTGAGACACCAGGGAAGCCTGCTAGCATGAATGCCTGCTGTTAAAAAAGACTTGGCCTGTATGTTTTTGACTACAGAAGTATTGAACAGATGCTTGTGTTTATAAGAAGGAAAAGATGTTCCATCACCTAGAACTCTGTCACTTGGTTCTTTCCAATACATTTTAGAATCTAGAAAGGACAGAGCATTAATGAGGGCCCAGGGAGCAGCTGGGACAAAGCTGGAAAGCTGCAGCTGGGACAAATTGAGGAAAGTACACACATTTGCACAGGGAAGGCACGTACAAATGTATGGGTGTTATTGTTGTTTAGCTGCTTGGCATGTCCAACTCTTTGCGACCCCATGGGCTGCAGCACGCCAGGCTTCCTTGTCCTTCACCTCCTCCTGGAGCCTGCTCAGATTCTTGTCCATTGAGTCGGTGATGCCATCCAGCCATCTTGTCCTCTGTCATCCCCTTCTCTCTGCGTGTATACATGTATACACAAATCCCCATAAACAGTGTTGGTGCACAAGTGTGTGTGTGTGTGTGTGTGTGTGTACTATCATGCAGGGTCTAGTCGAGAAACAGAAGCCACCTGAGTTACTCTACCAGAGAGCGATTCCTCCAGGGAATTGATTAAACAGCTGTTGAAGTCCGGGAAACACAGAAAGGGAACAGCGATGTGACAGATTTAGCACAGAGGCGGTCACTGCAGGAAGCAGTGGCTTCCTGAAAACTCCAGGGCTGCAAGATCAGAAGGCAGAGGCTGGGGTCTCCAAAACTGAGAGGCTCTATAGGGGTCCCCAAGGGTGACAGACTCTCAGGAGGGCACTGTCTGACTGCTGCCAGTACCCCAGGAGCTGGAGGAGGAGCCCCTGGAGCTGGGAGCTGGGGGCTGGAAGGCGTGTGGGCTCTGCCAGCCAGGTTCTGGGAGAGTGAAAAGAAGCTGGCAGTTGGAATCACCTGTGACCAGAACCGACCTGTGTGTGCTGTGATGGGCGGCGTGGTACACACGGGGAACCGCAGCAGGCCCATCTGCCTCCCCTCACTTCTAGGCTTTATCCAGCGCCCTAACTGCTGACACCAAATGGGGAGGCAACTGGCAAAGGACGAGCAGTCTCATCCCAGCATGGCTGAGCCAACTGTGGCAGGGAGTTAAGAGCTGAGAGAGAACAGCTAGTAACAAAGTTCCTTCACCGTGGCATACATTTTGCAGGAGAGTTAACTTTCATTGGAACTTAGATTGTGTGCTTAGTGGTAAAGAACCCACCTGCCAACGCAGGAGATGTGGGTTCGATCCCTGGGTGGGGAAGATCCCCTGGAGAAAGAAATGGTAACTCATTCCAGTATTCTTGCCTGGGAAATCCCATGGACAGAGGCGCATCGTGGGGGACCGTCCAAAGGGTCAAAAAAGAGTCAGACATGACCGAGTGAAAAAGAACAACAATAGATTGTGCACCAAGATGCTTATATCAACCTCCCATGATGGTTCTACATCGAAGAATACCTTCCCCTGCTCCAGGGCTCATGAAGAAGAGTCTATCTAATCTCTACTCTCAATAATGGAACTCTCAGTTAAATAATGCAGCCGTGTTGATCCACTGTCTTCCAGGTATATAACTTTTACTAATATTATCTAATATAATAATTAAACTATCTCAGCACACATAGCTACATTTCCTTCACTTGTGAGAACTCTTAGATCTGCTCTCTTAGCAGCTTTCAAATATATACTATTGTGTGATTAACTAGCCTTATTGTGGTTAGTATTTCACAATACATACAAATATCAATTCATTATGTGAAACATACTGTTATATATCAATTATATCTCAGTAAAAATGTTAATAAAAGGAAATAAGCTGTACAATCATTCAGAATCCTACCAGAGCAATTTTTAACTAATAATGCTTTTCTCTGTTCTTGAAGACTTATTATTCTGGTGGTTATTGGTTGACCCCAATTCAACTATAAGACTTTAAGACCTACCTCTTATACAGAGCTGTTCAAAGAGTGATTCCCAAGAATCATCTGGAAGCCCTGTTCAGATGGTAGAATCTAAGGCTCCACACCAGACATGCTGGAAAAAAAAAAAACCCACTCTCAAATGGGTAATATTTTTAATCTTCAATTTATGGATGAGAAACTGAGGCATATAGAAATGAACCAATTGGTCTAATTTTATAAATTTACATGTGTCTAAGTTCTAGGACCCCTGCTCATATCTTTTCCACTTTATTGCATCTAAACCCTTAGTGAAGAAATCTCTAAATGGGGACTCAGCTGCCTTTGGCATAGAACGGGTGTGTGTGTGTGTGTGTGTGTGTGTGTGTGTGCGCGCGTGTGCGCGCGCGCGTGCGCGCGCGCATGCGCTCAGTCGTGTCTGACTCTTTGCAACTCCATGGATTGTAGCCCGCCAGGCTCCTCTGTCCATGGGATTTCCCAAGCAAGCATACTGGAGTGGGCTGCCAGGGGACCTCCCCAACCCAGGGGTCAAACCCATGTCTCTTGCATCTCCGGCACTGGTAGGTGAATTCTTTACTGCTGCACCACCTGGGAAGTGTTCAGCACAGAGCAGAGTTGTGGTTAGAACAGGTGCCTTAGAACCAGAAGGAGCTGGATTTATTTTTGAACTATAGTTCTAGCTATGTGGTAAGAATGGCCATGGACAAATAGCCTCTCACTAAGCCTTAGTTTCCTCACCTTGGGCCTGGGGATAAAGCTAGTACTTGCCACAGTGGTTAGTTTTAAGGATTAAAGGAGATAATATGTGTACACTGTAGCTCAGTCAGTAAAGAATATCCTTGCAATACGGAGACCCAGGTTTGATTCCTGGGTTGGCAAGATCTGCTGGAGAAGGAAATGGCAACCCACTGCAGTTTCTTGCCTAGAGAATCCCATGGACAGAGGAGCCTGGCAGGCTACAGTCAATAGGGTACCAAGAGTTGGACATGACTTAGCAACTAAACCACCAATTCATGTACATCACTTAGTATCATTTGTTACACACAATTCACTGATAGCTCAGTTGGTAAAGAATCTACCCTCAATGTGGGAGACCTGGGTTCAATTGGGAAGATCCCCTGGAGAAGGGAAAGGCTACCCATTTCAGGATTCTGGTCTGGAAAATTCCATGGACTGTATAGTCCATGGAGTCGCAAAGAGTCGGACATGACTGAGTGACTTCCACTTCAACAATGACAGATAGCTTTTTAAAAAGTTATTTTTTTTCTAAAGTAAAATTGGGAAATCCTTTGTAATTCTTTGTAGACCTGAGGATGGTGGTGGTTGGTGGTTCACTGCTAAGGAAGATTGTTACCCAAGCTATAGAGCATTGGGTTGGCTGCATTACAGGCCCCTATGACCTTGGAGGAGCTGAATAGAGGCTGAAACCACCTCCAGAGGTAAGGAGGGCAGCAATGGGAGCAGTGGCAGCTGAAGGGTGGGTCAGATTTGGAGGATGCAGATAGGTATGACCTGGTCAAGACACAGCAAATGGCTCCACCATCTTTTGCTTGACATCTGGGAAGACATTTCACTGGACTCCACTCCCCTCATCCTACCTCAGTTCAGTTCAGATGCTCAGTCATGTCCGACTCTTTGTGACCCCATGGACTGCAGCACACCAGGCCTCCCTGTCCATCACCAACTCCCAGAGCTTGCTCAAACTCATGTCCATTGAGCTGGTGATGCCATCCAACCATCTCAGCCTCTGTTGTCCCCTTCTCCTCCTGCCTTCAACCTTTCCCAGCATCAGGGTCTTTTCCAGTGAGTTAGTTCTTCTCATCAGGTGACCGGAGTATTGAAGCTTCAGCTTCAGCATCATTCCTTCCAATGAATATTCAAGACTGATCTCCTTTAGGATGGACTGGTTGGATCTCTTTGCAGTCCAAGAGACTCAAGAGTCTTCTCCAACACCACAGTTCAAAAGCATCAATTCTTTGGCACTCACCCTACTTGGGGTGGGCTGAATGTTGGTATTGGAATTCCAGAACTCAGGAGTTCATTATCTTACATATAAAAGGGACTTGAATTGTGGTTAAAATAAGGATCTTGAGATGAAAAGATTATCTTGAATTATCTGGAGTTGGGGGCAATGTAATCACACTTACAAAAGGAAGCAGAGATCAGAAGAGGAGAAAGCAGAGTGGAGATGGAAACAGAGACTCGAGGTAAGAATATATACAGCCTCTAGAAGTCGGAAGAGTTAAAGGAAGGGCTTCTTCCCCTGGACCCTCAACAGGAAACAGCCCTGCCAACACTTCGATTTTAGCTCTGTAAGCCTCATTTCAGACTTGTGATCTCTGGAACAATAAGAGAGTAAATCTGTCTTGTTTTAAGCCACTAAATTTGTGACAATTTGTCACAGCAATCACAGGAAACTAATATTCTCCAGCTGACTTAGTCATCACTTCATCTTACCTCTTTGCTTTGTTCATACCTATATTACTGCTCAGATAGTATCAGATCCTATTGGCCCCATTGTGTGTTCTTACTTATCTATCTCTCCTGCCAGGTGAACCGCCAAACCCCTCGAGGGGAGGAACCTCAAGAGGACTGAGAACAGAATGGGCTACGCACGTGAGGGTGACCAGATTAACATGCGGACGGATAGGTGTGTGCTTGTCACTCTTCTGAGCCATCTTAAGTCTGTCAGTATTGGCTTAAAAGCATTAAAGATGGTATCAAGAATAAATTAAGGAAAGAGACTATATGCTGAATGTACATCCATGGAAATGACACACCTGTGATCTCTTTGATATTTGCCTGGCTATCGTCAACTTAATGTTCAAAGTAATAACCTTCCACGGAAGGATCAAGGCTAGAAAGAGTAGGAGGAGAGGAAGGACGTGCAGAGCTATTTCGAAGAGGAGTGTTAAACNGACACACCTGTGATCTCTTTGATATTTGCCTGGCTATCGTCAACTTAATGTTCAAAGTAATAACCTTCCACGGAAGGATCAAGGCTAGAAAGAGTAGGAGGAGAGGAAGGACGTGCAGAGCTATTTCGAAGAGGAGTGTTAAACCAAATATAATTGAAGGAGTGATCAGAATATGCAGCACCTGTTATTTTGAGGAAAATAAATTCATGAGATTCAGATTTCAGCATGACAGAGAAGAAAGGGGATGTTTTTCACATTCTCCACAAGATGCTCAGAAAGACGAACCTGTCAAGAAATGGGGGAAAAGGTCGCACGAGAGCCAACGGGAAGTCATGGACGGAATTCATTCTGTCACATGGCATCATCTCAATTAAAATGCTACCAGGGGACTGTCAATTAGACTCTTTCCAGAATCTTTTTTTTATAGAACATTGACAGAGCTTATTTATTCAATGGGAGAACCTCTGAAATCTTTCCATTAGGTTTGCATCTGAGATAATTAATGTGTGAAATGGTCTGTTGCNGTCTCAGGGCAGAGTTCTGGGGTGCAAAGGAACTGGACTGCAGGAGGGCATTTCTGGAATGTGAGATGGTCATAGAGGGCTGTGTCCCCTAAGCAGAGATTATACAATGACCGTGTGATCATCCAACCCTCTCTCCCAGTTTACAGAGGCTGTTTTAAAGGAATTGTTATTGAACAAAAAGAATGATCAGAGCAGTGTGGATGAATACCAGCTCCAGGGTCCCTTAGGGACTGAGCTGGTAATGTAATACCACAATTACAGCCTTGGACACCCTTGGCAGCTGATCAAATCATCCTCACAAAATAGTTCTTGTGCCCTGCATGGCTCTGTGCAGAGCAGAGACAGAATGACACTATTCTGGTTGACAGCAGAGGTCCTGACCCTGGGCCCTGGGGATGGGAGTTTTGCAAAGATTCTGGGAATCCCTCTGTGTATATGTGTGTCCTCAGTCAGTGGCCCTGCAACATACAGCTGGTGCCCTGTGGACATTTTACTGATACTCGAAACAAAAGAATTTTGAAAAAGAGGAGAACCAGAATGGGAAGGCAACAATTGAGACAAACAAATAGTTCAAAAGGCAAACCATTTCCATTAATGGATAATGAGCACCAAAACCACTGGTGTATGTGTGTGTGTGTGTGCGTGTGTGTGCGTGCATGTGTGCGTGCGTGTGTGTATGCATGTGTGTACACGTGTGCATATGCATAGCTACACATGTGTATGTGTGGTGTGTTCATGTGTGCTTGTGTGTCCTTGTGTGTAAAGGGAGAGAGGGAAGGAGGGCGGGTGAGAGTAAGGGGGANAAAACCACTGGTGTATGTGTGTGTGTGTGTGTGTGTGTGTGTGTGCGTGCGTGCATGTGTGCGTGTGTGTGTGTATGCATGTGTGTACACGTGTACATATGCATAGCTACACATGTGTATGTGTGGTGTGTTCATGTGGGCTTGTGTGTCCTTGTGTGTAAAGGGAGAGAGGGAAGGAGGGCGGGTGAGAGAAAGGGGGAAGTGAAGTAGGTTTTGGCCATGGGACTATGTGCAAGGCCAAGCAGGAGGAGAACGTTGGTAACACGGTAGGCAGAGAGCCAGATGGAGAGACGGTGAATATGGGCTGAGACAAGAGACGAAACAGAGCAAGAATTCAGAGCAAGGTCCAAGGACTTGTTGGTTGGCCCCCAAGGTTCTCATGTTTCTCAACAGGCTTCTGATTCCAAGAGGGCCCAGCTCATTAGGGACTGTCAGGAATCCATGGGAGGTGTTGACATCCAGGAAAGAGAAGGGAGTGGAGGTGCTGTGTGTCTAAACAGCTTACTCATAGGCTGTCAGGCTACAGGGAGCTTGGCAAGCTGCTGATCCCTGGTCGGGGAAATAAGATCCTGTGCGCCAAGTGACCGAAAATTCCAAGGGAAGCGTGTACATCCCTAAGCCGTCAACAATATTATATGCAATCATTGAAAAAAGGGTTTTGCCAATTTAGAGGCAAAAAACCAGTATCTGATTCTTTTTACTGCCAATTAGTTAGTTATTAGTAAATCTGAATGCGTCTTCAAATGTTTACTGCCTATTTGTTTTTCTTCATTTGGCAATTATCTGTTCTTTTCTTTTGCTTAATTTTTAAAAAAATCCTGAAGTTGACATCTTTTTTTTCATTAACTTTCATGTTTAAGGATGTTAATTAGCCATCTGTTCATCAGGNCCAGTATCTGATTCTTTTTACTGCCAATTAGTTAGTTATTAGTAAATCTGAATGCGTCTTCAAATGTTTACCGCCTATTTGTTTTTCTTCATTTGGCAATTATCTGTTCTTTTCTTTTGCTTAATTTTTAAAAAAAATCCTGAAGTTGACATCTTTTTTTCATTAACTTTCATGTTTAAGGATGTTAATTAGCCATCTGTTCATCAGGTGGGATACTTTCAGTTGCAACCAACAGACACTTGAAGGGATTTATAGCAGCTCTGAGATTGGTTAATTCAGGTGCTCCTTGGCATTATCAGGGACCCTGGTTCTCTCTGTCCTTCCACCCTGCTAACTTTGACATATGGCTTTGCTCTCAGCCTCACATCTTCACGGTCTGGAGATGGTGGCTTGTCATCCAAAAATCACCTCCTCATCACAATATCCAGAGACAAAAAGAAGCTCTTCTCTTTTGTGATGTCTCTTTTCAAGTTTGAGGAAAACTGTTCCCAAAGCCTTCAAACAGACCTGTCTTCACAGCCCATTGGCTGGAACTGTATCTCATGTCCATGGTAACACAGTCACTGGCAAAGGAGAGCATGGTGATTGGCTTAGCCCAGTCACCACTGGACGCTGAATCTCCTGAGGGAGGAGTAGATGGATATCTAAACAAAACGGGTCTTTTGGCAAGGAAGAATAGGAGAAAGACCTTTGGATTTGCTTTAAATAGTATCTGCCACAACACGACTTTCAAATGAAAATTCTAACTTTGAAACAAGACTGGGAGCACACCTGATATCTTTCTCAGAGCAGAGGCCACGATGCCAGGAAAGACTTTCTGACACTAGCATGCAATCCTCGGAGGCGCCTGTCCTCATTGAGGGTCGGAAGACTTCCATGCAGAAGCCTCTCTGCATAGCTCAGACCTCCGCAGCTTAAAAGGATGAAATGTGACGATCAAGAAGTCTGAAAATATTAATATTCCCTTTTCTCCTAACAACTGCTTGGGGTTCCCAAGGACTTCATTTCCCTAAGGGGAGCATGAAGTATATACTGAATATCTAGTCCTCATCAAGACCAGTACAGACATCCATAATGTTCCCCTACTCAGTTGGATGGCATATAGGTCTCTGATGGACATAACATGGGCTTAAGACAACACAGATTTATCATTTTACAGCTCTGGAGGTCAGAAGTCTGCCTGAGATTGGTTTCACTGGGTTAAGATCAAAGTGTCCACATGACTGCATCTTATCTGGAGGCTCCAGAAAGAATTGCTTCCTTGCCTTCTCCAGCTTCTAGAGTCTGCCTGCGCTCCTCAGCTCATGGCCCCTTCATCGCCCTACAAACCAGCATTGGCAGGTCAAGTCCTTCTCACCTGGTATCAGTCTCACCTCCTTTTCTGTCTTTCTCTTCCACTTTAAGACCTCTGCAATTACATTGGGCCCACCCAGAAAATCCAAGGCAATCTTCCCATCTCAAGGTCCCCTGATTAGCAGTCTTAATTCCATCTGCAACCCTAATTCCCCTTTACCATGTAACCGAGTGCATGGCACTCGGGGAGTAGGATGGGAAAATCTTTGGGGGGAATCATTGCTCTGCCTCCCTTTCCTTCCTCCTTTATAATCTGTATTGCTGGCATGGTTTTGTAGCTCTCAGAGCATGGCAGTTAAGATACTTCTGGCCTCAAAATAGGCCGGCTTTGGTTTTCTAGAGGACATTTCATTTATCTCCCTCTGGGCCCATAAGGGCTGTGTCTCTGGCGTTTTGCTGAAGACACAAAATTTGAAATCAGATCGAAGAGCATAAATATCTCCTCTTCCAGGCTTTCTGAGCCTCCCTGTTCCTAGGCATCGCTATTTCCATCCAGTTGCATTTATAGAATCTCCATCCCACCGCACTCTTCTTTAGGGCTGTGCCCTGTGTGGTCAGTCAGTCCTCTCGCTCGTATGGCCTCCTTGTGGGAATAAATCCGTCTCGGAGCAGAGGGTATGCTTACTCCCTTCTGGCTTCCTCCTCCATGAGTCTGTGGAAAGCACATACTACCAAGGAGAAACCCAGCTCTAGGCTCTGATGGGTCAAGCAAGCTGTTTTTTATTTGAGAAATTGCCTTGGGTTATTTCAACAGGTAAGAAGTAATATCCTTTCATTCTTTCTTCCCTCTTCTTCCTAATCTCATTTGTTACACATCATGTTTTCTCATCATTTCGTAATCCAAATTAATTGGGGAAAACAGCACTTACAGATGGGGCCTTGGAGCAGCAGAGAGCTCATACAAAAGGAAAACAAAGGAATATGTATATAGTCTGCCTGGCACTTAGCACTTTGCCCTTAGCCTCTGCAGATTATTGGTGATCTGGGAAATACTAATCATACGAATTATTTCCCTATTTTTGACTACTTCTCTGTTAGCCTTTGGATCCCAGTAACATAAAAATGTCCAAATAGAAAGCTTACTGAACTCTGACCTCAGAACTCAGACTAAAAATTGTGTATCCTTAAGAGATCTATGGGCTTCCCAGGGGGCTCAGTGGTAAAGAATGTACCTGCCAGTGCAGGAGACGTGGGTTTGATCCCTGAGTTGGGAAGATCCCTTGGAGGAGGAAATGGCAACCCACTCCAGCATTCTTGCCTGGAGAATTCCATGGACAGAGGAGCCTAGCAGGCTACAGTCCATGGGGTTGCAAAGAGTCAGCCATGACTTAGAGACTAAACAGCAGCAAGAGATCTGTATTTCCCCAACTGTAGATGTTTGAGGCTGGAAGCCTTAGAGGAAGCCCCATAACCCTCAGGCCACGTCTGAAACTTGACTTGGTATCAAATTGATAAGAATAAACACCTTTGAATGGTGCTGATTTAATTTTTTTTTTACAAACTGGGGTGGAATCCTTGCATCATTATCTGTTTGGGTCTACTACCCAGGAATGGGGATGGGTACGGACCGCCTCTGGTGTGCTGGCTTCCAAAGATACTATGCTTGGCTGCTGAGGGCCTGTGCATTTTTTGAAAAACTGAATTCAACGAAGATTTTTTTTTGTTCGTCTCTGCATTTTAAACTAAACACCTGGTTTCCATGAAACCTCAGGTCTCGAAGGCTCCTTTCCAGCTAAACACTAAAGAAGGTACCTGAGGTTCTTTTTCACAACAGACAAGAAGAAGGAACAAGGGACTGAAAAGAAACAGCTAGAACAGGACAGACTTAGTCTCTTTCTTTTTGCTTTCTCCCCTTGTCACACTCAGGCATGACGGGACAGCTCTGTGCTGTCAGTCAAAGCTGCTACCACACATTATTTTCTTATCATGTATTCTCCTCTCTTCCCATCACGTCATTTCTTAGAGCCCTATAATTACCCAGCCGTGTGCTTCTGGGCTGTCAACAGGCTCTTGTGAGTGAAATGTAGCTAAATAAATGTCTGTAATGAGGAAGGGCCATCATCCAAGGTGGGTCTATAGCAGTATCTTCTACCGTTCTGGCCGGCCTCACTCTCCCCGGACTGCTCATTGTTCACTGCAATGCTAATCAGACATGCTTCCAATGAGAGTGAGACGCTCGCCTCCTTTTCAGATTAAATCAACACTCCCTGGAACCCCTGTGTTTGTGTAAGATAATGGAAGCCAGCATTGAGAATATGGAGGGTGCTCTCCTCCCCTTCAGATGCTTATGTGAGGGAACTTTGCCTGTTTGCCAGGTCCATTCCTTCCTGTTTTCATGCGTTTAGAATGTAAGCAGCCCTCTGGAGCTGACTTATGACTTTGTGGGTATTTTGAGGGCTTGGTTTACTTTGCAGTCCTAAGGAGATTACCTCCTGTTCCCTGCAGTGGGCAGAATCCTGGCTCCCCCTATTGCAGTCCATGTCCTACTCCCCAGGACCTGTGACTCCCTTACCTTATATGGCAAAGGGAATTTTGCAAATATAATTCAGGTTGAGGACCTTGAGGTGGGGAGATTATCTTGGACCACCCAGGGAAGGTCTAAGGAAATGGTCAGGGTTCTCATAGGGGAAGAGGGAGGTAGGAGAGTCAGAGAAAGAAGTGAGGATGGAAGGAGAGGTTGGGTGATGCAGTTGCTGGTTGGGGTCACAAGCAAGGGATGCAGATGGCCCCTAGGAACTGGAGACCAGGAAGCAAAGTCTCCCCTACAGGCCCCAAGGGACCGCAGCCCTTCCACCATCTTGATTTTAGCCCAGCAAAAGCCGATTCGGGGTCATGAGTTTGTGTGTTTTGCTTTAGGTCACTGCTGCTGCCAAGTCACTTCAGTCGTGTCCAACTCTGTGCGACCCCATAGACGGCAGCCCATGAGGCTCCCCTGTCCCTGGGATTCTCTAAGTTGAGGGTAATTTATAACAACAGCAAGAGGAAACAAAAGCATTCCCCCAACCAGAGCATGCTTTCATTAGGGTCTTTTAGTGGTAAGATTTCCATGCATCTCAGACAAGAGGATGTTTATCCCAGGGAGACCTGTGCTCAGAAGCCCACCCACCAGGATGTGTAGGGCCCAAGGGGCAGGTTCGGGAAGCCAGCGGGGCACCTGGTGGCTCTGGGCCTGACTCGGCGGCCCCTTGGAGAGTCTGTTTGTCCCCACCCCACCCCCCTGCCCTGTTCTCTGCTTTCTGTTTTTTATTCCTGACCCTTTTCAGCTCTTGCTTCCTTAAAACTTAGCCCTGAGAATGATGTGTCATGGCCGCTACCCTACCCCAGAATATTCCTTCAGCCTCAGATTCTGTCATCTGCCCTGTTCTTTCAGCTCATGTTCCCCAGGAAGACCCTGACTAACCCGACCTAGTTACCATCATTGTTGTTTAGTCACCAAGTCGTGTTCGACTCTTTGCGACCCCATGGACTGCAGCACATCAGGCTTCCCTGTCCTTCCCTGTCTCCTGGAGTTTGCCCAAACTCATGTCCATTGAGTTACCATACTGGACCACATCATGGGTTGCTGGTTGGCCTACAAATGCCCTGTCTCTGGGTCACATGCCACCCCCAGTCCCGTCCTCTGTGGTCAGGGTTCAGAGTGTGGGGTGAGAGACATGGCTGCCTAGAGAGATATCCACTGGGGCATGACTGCCTAGAAGGAACAGCAGATAGCAGTGGGATGAGGAGGGCTGATGGCTATTGCAGCCAATTTAGGGCACAAATAATGACCTGGGAGTTGATTTTCTTTCTGAATCAAGAGTAGAGTGACACCATCACAAGGAATCTCTTCCTGATAAACTCTAAGGAAGCTTGGAAACCATCGAGGTCAGCTACCTTCCCCCACTCCTTGTTGAAACATTCCAAGCAAGAATGAATATCAATTTTCTATCCCCAGGGAGTTGGGGTTTTCCAAGGCAGATAAGGCTAGTGGTAGAGTTTGATCAATGGCATAAAATGTGGAAGGATTAGGGCCCAAGGGATAAAACCAGCATCTGTTATCTGTTAAGAACTTGTCACATGCCAGGCACTGTTTTAGGCACTTGGGTGACACTTGGGAACAAAGCTCCCTCATGGAGCTATTGTTCTACGAGAAGAAGCCATAATGGTAACCACAGTCTCCTGGGAGAAGATGGCTGTGTGCTTGGCATCCAGTTCTGGGCACTGGGAGGAAATCCAGATGCGAACACGGAGGGTCAGAGTTGCCAAGCAACAGCTGGTGGGCGGGGCTCCAGGTCGGGCAAGGAAGTCAGAGGTGTCAAGGAGAACGGGTGCTAGGGGCTGCATGTGGAAGTGCCAGGGGGTGGTGGAGCACTATCCAGGGGGCATCACATCATAGGCAGTAAGGAGGGGACAGAGCTGGCTGGAGGGCTATGGTGAAAGAGACCTGGCGGTGAGGATTAAGGTTCAGAAACAAGGGGCTTCCCTCACGGTCCTAAGAGCCCGCGCTCCCACTGCAGGAGGCCTGAGTTCCATCCCTCCTGATCAGGGAACTAGATCCTGCCTGCCGAAACGAAGGCTGAACATCCTGTGTGCTGCAGCTAAGACCCAGGGTAGCCAGATAAAGAAAAAAAAAATTTTTTTTTTAATATTCAGGAACAAAATCTTTGTTTTCTGAGAAGTGGTTGTAGCTCTGGAAAGTTCCTAAAGCTTGTGTATGTGGGAACAATGCAGAAACTAGCCTATGATTTGGGGGCTTGGCTTGTGAAGAATCAGACCTAACAAGAAAAGTCCAACTTAAGGGTCAGAGTGGAACTGGCGGCAAGATCCGCTTAGCAGCCAGATTCTGGGCTGCTGACCGCAGGCTCTCTTAATCCCTTCTCCAGAGCCTGGAGCAGGCGGGACTGGGACATATGCCTGCCAGGCCTGAAGACCCATCTGGGCCAAAGGACAACATAGGGCCACAATACAGGCAGGTGCTTACAATCAGTTCTGATCCCTAGGTGTTACTGTCATTGTGTGACCTGTGATCGTTGGGTTCCTAGTTCCCAGTGCTAGGGATACAAAGAGCAAGTCTACATCTTCTTCCTTATATTTAAAGCCCCCCACCTCGCCCTGCCCCATCACAGTACCCTGGGCAGTGAGCCTCCATGCTGTCCATAACCCCTCGCTGTGAATCTCATGCTACCGTCCCGTATGTAAAGCAGATGAAAGCAAGGCTCTTCCTTCTGAAGCTGGGCTCAAGCCTGTTCTACCCACTCCCTCTCCGCTCCCTATTCTTGGCAGCTCCTTGGGCGTCTCTGTAAAAATACCAACGAAGCTTGAAAGCCACTTGCTGAAACATCTCTTTTTTTAGGCTAAATACCTCTAATTCCCTCCATGACTTCTCACTATATTTACAAGCTTCCAGAACCTTCATTAACCCAGCTACCTTTCCCCAGGTAAGCTGTGTGGTCAGAGTGTGCTCAGAGACTCTGAGTGGTCTAACCAGGACAGACATCCCCAGACTATCACTTTCTCTGATCTGGAATCCTGAAGGCACCCGAGGTGCCTCCTCTGATGTGTATATCCACCCTGCCATCTACATTTTTGGAGCTCATTAGCTCATTCCATAAATACTTACTGAATCTTAACTATGAGGGTCAATACTGTCTTTTACGTTAAGGGTAAAAGGAACAAATGAAGCATAGGCTTCATCCTGAAGGCCGGTGGGGAGTGTGGGTGAGAGAGAAAGGAAGGCATCATGGTGGTTTACTTGGCTGCAGCTTGGTAAATGCCTTAGTTGACAAGAGGGTGGAGGGGACAAGCAGGAAATTCTCCCTGAGTAAGGGACAGGGGAGGCTGGAGAGGACTTCCTCTGATGAATTTGCTTAACCGGTCTCTCATCGAGCCCTGCATTCTAGTCACTAGCTGTGTGCATGCACACGTTCAGTTGGGTCTGACGCTTTGTGACCCGTGGACTGTAGCCCACCAGGCGCCTCTGTTCATGGGATTTCCCAGGCAAGAATACTGAAGCGGGTTGCCATTTCCTACCCCAGGGGACGTCCCTGACCCAGCATTCAAACCCGTATCTCTTGTGTCTCCTGCACTGGCAGGTGGATTCTTTACCAACTGGGTCACCTGGACGGGCGTGTGTGTGTGTGTGTGTGTGTGTGTACGTGCGCACACGTGATAGTTGCTCAGTCCCATCCTACTCTTTGCAACCCTATGGACTGTAGCCCCCAGGCTCCTTTGTCCGTGGGATTTCCCAAGCAAGAACACTAGAGTGGGTTGCCATTCCCTTCTCTAGGGGATCTTCCCCATCCAGGGACTGAACCCGTGTTTCCTGTATCACAGGCAGATTCTTTAGCATCTGCGCCACCAGAGTAATTGCATACCTCTACTAACTTTTTCTCCTTTAACACACTGGAGTTGGACCGAGTATTTCCAAGGCCACTTTATGTTTCATCATGGTGTTCCACGGTTCCTGATTTGGTTACCACCACCCTCCATCCAACTGGAGCTTAGAATGCATTTCTTCCTGTAAAAGGAAACTCAAGCAGGGGCTTTGTATCAACTGGGAGGGGTGTGATGGGTGAGGAGATGGGAGGGAGGTTCAAAAGTGGGGGGGAATATATGCATACCTATGGCTGATTCATGTTGAGGTTTGACAGAAAACAACAAAATTCTGTAAAGCAATTATCCTTCAATAAAAAATAAATTAATTAAAAAAGGAAAAAAACCCATGTTTTTTTTAGTAGTGACTAGGATGTACAAAAACTTCTTGAATNATTAAGTTAAAGAAAAGGATCAGTGGTTGCAAAAGTCTATTAAAATACTCTTACTCCTTATTGACAACACCATAAAGGACATTCAACCTTTTGGAAATCCATTTGGCAATATGTATGGAGATGTAAAAATATTCTTGGGACCTAGTAATTCTGATTTTGGGTAGCTCTTCTATAACAAATCAATCCAAACTAAGGGGGTAACTATCAACACAAATATATTAATTACAACATTATTCAGAGTTTTAAAAAATTGTCAACAACTGACTGGGAGGAGCCATGGTATAGTGGAAAAGCACTAACTTGGAATTGGGCAAAATTGAGTATAGACCTTACTTTATCGTTACTTGTTGGCAGATCACTGAACTGCATTGAACTTCATCAAACTTGTAATGGTGATATATATTTGATATATGGGATTGTTTGGGGATTAAAGAAAATGTATATATAGTCCTATTTCCTTGCCTGGAGAATCTATGGAGAGTCTATTGAGTCGCACCGAGTTGGACACGCCTGAAGTGACTTAGCAGCAGCAGTCCTATTTCACAGAAGCCACAGAATAAGTGGTGTACACATACCCACACCACCCATCTAAAACCAAGCAAATCAAGGTTATCTCCTTTATAGACTTAGGAAGCTATTAAAATTTATATTTTCTAAGCCTTTGAGCCAGCAGAGAAATTTGCTTATATAATAAGAGAAAATATAAAATTAGGATACAGAATGGCTACCAATTAAAAAAAAATTCTATGTAACTGTAAATAAACCACATGCCAACATACTGATAGGGTTGTATTAGGTTTAGTAGGATGGTGGATAATTTTGGGGGGGATTATTTTTTGAAATAATTTTTGCTCACTTCTCTGTATTTTGATATTACATTTACAGTGCAATAATGTTTTTCAAGATAAACCTCTCCAGTTTCGTTGGATAACTCTGATATTTCCTTCTTCCTTCTTCTTTTTCTATGAACATATCTGAGTCCCATGGACACAGTCCTCCGCCTTTTTCTTTTTTTTTTTTTTTTCCTCCGCCTTTTTCTTGATGGTCTGCTCTAGATTTATCCAAGATTGAGCTTTGTTATTACCTTTTCTGTCTTAGTTGATGGGCTTTTGTATTTTTCTAAGAAAGTTTTCTTCTGCCCTTCCCCCCTTGCGAGCTTTCTTTGTGCACAATGGCCTCATGTTGCCACTGTACTTTTCCCTCCTCGACATTCCTTTGTCAATATTTTCTGTGGGCTTCTAATTGGTTCTTCATCCCGGTTTTGTCTTTTAAATTGGCTCCCATTGATTCTACTTCTCACTGCCGCCTTCACGTCTTTTTTCCTACAATTGCCCATCAATCGTGCCCATCGTGAAGGCTGAGAAGGACTTTCTGTTCATTAATTACTTGGCTTCCCTTCACCTGTTCTCCTCCTGTCTAAAATATTAGTCATCTCCACACACACTTCCCAGGAACACAGAAATATGCTCAAATCGATGGGAAAACTGAAGAACAAGGTTAGAAAGCAAAGAACAAGGTCAGACTGCAGTTAGGAACCAACAGAAGCTGAACAGCTTGCAATTCAGGCCATAGAAACAGGTTAGTTAGGACGCTGCCATTGGAGCAGCAGCGAAAGTCACCAGGGAGCGCTGTCCCTGAAGGCAGAGTGCTCGCTGGCGCTGCGCCTGCTGTGCTGAGGACCAGATCTGGGGCTAGCGCATCGCATGAGCTGCCCCAGGTCAGGTGTCCGCACTCTCACTGCCCAGGTGGGAAGGAGGGCGGGAGACGTGGCTGCCCTCCCACGTCATACAAAGGAGGGTCCCCTCCAATGGAAGAAGTTTCCATTTCTGCCGTGCCCTCTGCCCTGCTTAGAATCCCAAGGTCCCTACAACCTGTGCTCTGACTTGATACTGTTATTCTACAGAAAAGATAGCGTCTTTCAAGCAGAATGTGCTTAGGCAGCACTTACTGCTTATTTGTGAGCTGTTCTCTAGCTCTGCTACTGTATTACCAGGTAAGATTTTATCTTTTACCTTCTTTTATAATGACCTTGCTCCATGGGGGTTTTGATTGTATATGTCTCCACAAGAGTAGCTTTCCCTGTAATGGCTCCCCTCACGCCTGGTTCTTAACAAGTGCATCTGTCCCTCGGCCCATTCCTTCCCTGACCCCAGCATGCATCCTACACAGCATGCATGTTGACTATTTCAATGGTAAACTGCATGTTAATTGCTTTCCCATTAAACTACGACCCCCTTGAGGGTGAATATTGCCTTTTACTATTTTTATCCTCACAGATATAATGCATTCAATAAATCATAGCTTAGTGAACGAGTGAAAGTTGGTTCCATTTGCATCTTTTGTTCAGCACTTTAAGGTAACATATGTCCTGTATTTTCTGGACCAATTAGTAGTGAAATTTTCTTTTCAGTAAAGAAGACTCACTAATTGTCTAACTGAATATGATTCATTTTGTACCACTGTAAGACTTTATAATAGCTTCTGAAACCATAGATGTTTCTTTGTCAAGCTATGTCTCAATTTTGGTTCAGAAAAAGGTAATTCCTGTACTTATTATCAGAGCTATCACACACTTCTTGAAATGCTATAAGAAAGAAGAAAGGCACATCAGTGAAATTTCTTCTCACAAAGACTAGACACAAACCCTCGAATGAAACTTTCTGGAATCTCACATTTCGGTCTCTTTGCAAGTTTTCTATTTGCAAGCACAAACATAAGAGAGTGAAGCTTCTTGTTTATGCCAAGGCCAGGTTCACTGTCGGGGTCTAGCTCCTTGGCTGACTGTCAGGCAGGTCCCTGGTAGGTGTCCCTTCTATGGGGCTGCCACCCAACTTCTGTCAAAGCTTAGTTGAGAAAAATCATGCCTGTGTGCTTTACCATGGCCATCCCGCAGCCAAATAGTTCCCTATCAGACTGCCTTCCTAGAACAAAGCTTTATATTGACTCTTTATTGTTCTGAAATGAAATTCTTGAGAAACATAAGCCCTTTGCACATAAAATTTTTAAAACTTCAAAATANTTGTATTTTTCTAAGAAAGTTTTCTTCTGCCCTTCCCCCCTTGCGAGCTTTCTTTGTGCACAATGGCCTCATGTTGCCACTGTACTTTTCCCTCCTCGACATTCCTTTGTCAATATTTTCTGTGGGCTTCTAATTGGTTCTTCATCCCGGTTTTGTCTTTTAAATTGGCTCCCATTGATTCTACTTCTCACTGCCGCCTTCACGTCTTTTTTCCTACAATTGCCCATCAATCGTGCCCATCGTGAAGGCTGAGAAGGACTTTCTGTTCATTAATTACTTGGCTTCCCTTCACCTGTTCTCCTCCTGTCTAAAATATTAGTCATCTCCACACACACTTCCCAGGAACACAGAAATATGCTCAAATCGATGGGAAAACTGAAGAACAAGGTTAGAAAGCAAAGAACAAGGTCAGACTGCAGTTAGGAACCAACAGAAGCTGAACAGCTTGCAATTCAGGCCATAGAAACAGGTTAGTTAGGACGCTGCCATTGGAGCAGCAGCGAAAGTCACCAGGGAGCGCTGTCCCTGAAGACAGAGTGCTCGCTGGCGCTGCGCCTGCTGTGCTGAGGACCAGATCTGGGGCTAGCGCATCGCATGAGCTGCCCCAGGTCAGGTGTCCGCACTCTCACTGCCCAGGTGGGAAGGAGGGCGGGAGACGTGGCTGCCCTCCCACGTCATACAAAGGAGGGTCCCCTCCAATGGAAGAAGTTTCCATTTCTGCCGTGCCCTCTGCCCTGCTTAGAATCCCAAGGTCCCTACAACCTGTGCTCTGACTTGATACTGTTATTCTACAGAAAAGATAGCGTCTTTCAAGCAGAATGTGCTTAGGCAGCACTTACTGCTTATTTGTGAGCTGTTCTCTAGCTCTGCTACTGTATTACCAGGTAAGATTTTATCTTTTACCTTCTTTTATAATGACCTTGCTCCATGGGGGTTTTGATTGTATATGTCTCCACAAGAGTAGCTTTCCCTGTAATGGCTCCCCTCACGCCTGGTTCTTAACAAGTGCATCTGTCCCTCGGCCCATTCCTTCCCTGACCCCAGCATGCATCCTACACAGCATGCATGTTGACTATTTCAATGGTAAACTGCATGTTAATTGCTTTCCCATTAAACTACGACCCCCTTGAGGGTGAATATTGCCTTTTACTATTTTTATCCTCACAGATATAATGCATTCAATAAATCATAGCTTAGTGAACGAGTGAAAGTTGGTTCCATTTGCATCTTTTGTTCAGCACTTTAAGGTAACATATGTCCTGTATTTTCTGGACCAATTAGTAGTGAAATTTTCTTTTCAGTAAAGAAGACTCACTAATTGTCTAACTGAATATGATTCATTTTGTACCACTGTAAGACTTTATAATAGCTTCTGAAACCATAGATGTTTCTTTGTCAAGCTATGTCTCAATTTTGGTTCAGAAAAAGGTAATTCCTGTACTTATTATCAGAGCTATCACACACTTCTTGAAATGCTATAAGAAAGAAGAAAGGCACATCAGTGAAATTTCTTCTCACAAAGACTAGACACAAACCCTCGAATGAAACTTTCTGGAATCTCACATTTCGGTCTCTTTGCAAGTTTTCTATTTGCAAGCACAAACATAAGAGAGTGAAGCTTCTTGTTTATGCCAAGGCCAGGTTCACTGTCGGGGTCTAGCTCCTTGGCTGACTGTCAGGCAGGTCCCTGGTAGGTGTCCCTTCTATGGGGCTGCCACCCAACTTCTGTCAAAGCTTAGTTGAGAAAAATCATGCCTGTGTGCTTTACCATGGCCATCCCGCAGCCAAATAGTTCCCTATCAGACTGCCTTCCTAGAACAAAGCTTTATATTGACTCTTTATTGTTCTGAAATGAAATTCTTGAGAAACATAAGCCCTTTGCACATAAAATTTTTAAAACTTCAAAATACTATCTATATTCACTAGAATATATCTCCTGGAAAACAGAACCGATAGTGTACACACACACACACACACACACACACACGTTTATTGTAAAGAACCGGCTTATGTGATTATGGAGGCTGCTAAGAACCAAGATCTGTAGCTGGCAAGCAGGAGACCCAGAAGAACTGATGATGTAAGTTCAAGTCTGAAGGCAGGAAAACTGAGGTTCCGGCTTAAGGCAGGAGTTCTTTCCTAATCTTTTGATCTATTTAAGTCTTAACTGGAGATCCAAGCAGTCAGTCCTAAAGGAAATCAGTCCTGAATGTTCATTGGAAGGACTGATGCTGAAGCTGAAGCTCCAACACTTTGGCCACCTGATGTGATGAGCCAACTCATTAAAAAAGACCTTGGTGTTGGGAAAGATTGAAGGCAGGAGGAGAAGGGGATGACAGAGGATGAGATGGTTGGATGGTATCACTGATTCAATGGACATGAGTTTGAGCAAGCTCCGGGAGACAGTGAAGGACAGGGAAGCCTGGCGTGCTGCAGCCCCTGGGGTCGCAGAGAGTCAGACACGACTGATCAGCTGAACAACAACAAGAACAATACCTTCAGCTGATTAGCTGAGGCCCACCTACATGGGGGGGGGCGGTGGCAATCAACTCCACCCCGTCTGCCTGTTCAAATGTTAATCTCATCCAGAAACACCCTCACAGAAACGCTCAATAATATTTGACCAAATATTTGGGCACCTGTGGTCCAGGCGAGTTGCCACATAAAATTAACCGTTACGGCAAGGATCTCTCCTGTGGGTCCTGAAGACAGCATCTGGGGCCCTAGGTGAGAACACCTGGCAGTGGTTTATTGGAGTTTCTCCCTCCATCCTTCTTTACCTAACATTTCTCATTCCCTTGCTCCTGTCTGACTGGCTTTTGTTTTGCCTAGATGACTTAGAATAAGGAGAAGGCAATGGCAAACCTCTCCAGTACTCTTGCCTGGAAAATCCCAGGGACAGAGGGGCCTGGTGGGCTGCAGTCCATGGGGTCGCTAAGAGTTCGACACGACTTGGGCAACTTCACTTTCCCTTTTCACTTTCATGCATTGGAGAAGGAAATGGCAACCCACTCCAGTGTTCTTGCCTGGAGAATCCCAGGGACGGGGGAGCCTGGTGGGCTGCTGTCTATGAGGTCGCACAGAGTCGGACATGACTAAAGCAACTTAGCAGCAGCAGCAGCGGCAGATAACNATGGCGCACAGGTACACAAGCCAGCGGGGGGATTTTTGTGACCTCCATAGCTAAGCACTGACTACAGAAAGCAAACCAGCTCCGCAAGTCACACAGTCCAACAGAGGACAGTGTCAGAAATTCTAAGGTCAGCATGTAATTTAGCCAGCTCTCACAAACCTCTGGCTTCCTTTTTGAACTTAGGTTTCATAATTTTCCCCAAGTTCTTCAAAGTACTTATTTTCAAAGAACATTCAATTTATTTATTTTCCAAAATAATGGGAGGAACTTGCCATGCAAACAACAAAAAAATGTTTTCTGAAAATGAATAATTCTAGTACTGTTTCTAGGACAACCAGAAGGATAAAATAAAATGATAAAGCAGCAGCTGGGAAATGGAATTTCTGTAATTCTAGAAACAGCAAGTAATTTTAAAGATTATAAGTTAAGAAATTGAACTTTGGCATTTGAGACCTCAACAATTCAGGTAACATTCAAATAAATGGCTCAGGCACTTATTTGTTTCCAATTCAACACTGATAAGGTGTCCTGAAAGCATAAAATGGAATGCTACAGGAACAGAACACCATATCCTCTTTTTTCAAGCTTAATTCAGTGAGATAATGGGTTGTGTCAGAATTTATGTATAATCTACTCTTTCTCTGGAAGTATGCTAGAGAACTGGGCTTCCCCAGTGTCTCAGTGGTAAAGAATCCGCCCGCAATATAGGAGACGCGCGTTTGATCCCCGGGTCAGGAAGATCCCTGGAGGAGGGCACAGCAACCCACTCCAGTATTCTTGCCTGGAGAATCCCAAGGCAGCCTGGTGGGCTACAGGCCACAGGGTCACAAAGAGTCGGACATAAGTGAACCAACTGAGTATGCATGCGTGTTAATTACCATGGGAATAACACTTAAAATGTCTTTGCTGGGGCATTTTGTGAGAGCAGTATTATTCATTTTTACTTCTTAGAGAAATTATTTTGCAAGCAGGATTCTTCAAACACATAAACACAGTAATTAAATGGGATATATAGTAGAGGGTTATAGGGCTAAGTTTTGAAAACTACTAAGTTATCAATAGATTTTTAACCGGCAAAAAAATGTAGTGTCCAGTCACCACACTGTACACTTCAAACTTACACAATATTACATGTACTTATATCTCACTAAAGCGGGAAAAAAGTACTTATTAAAATGAGGATGCCATATCATATTTAGAGGTATATTTAATGCTCAAACTAAATATTTTCTATTAAGTATCCAGTTTATCGGACAGGCTCAACAGAGTACATGTAAGAAACTGCCATATTAATTTCCACTGCTGCCTCATTCAGTGGGTTTCCCCAGCTGACTCTTCCCTGCTCCTAAATACAATCTTGGGTGGGTCCTAGAACTTTCCCAACCATTTCATAACCATACGAAGTGCACTGGTTACATACAGGAAAGAAGTCCAGTTTCTGCAAAGTCCAGTAGAATTAAGCTCCTCTTCCATCTAGGACCTGCTCAGGGTTAGAAGACAATGGGGATGAGGGCAGAGGTGTGACCAGCTGCTCCACCCTCCTCATCCCCTGTCTCCCCTGCAGGATCTGGTTCCTGGGCTGCAGGCTGGGGAAGGAAGAGGTAAGCAGCACGAGGGCTCATACTTGTCTCGTCCGATGGTAGTGTGATGTTGGGTCCCTGGGTGGCTTAGAATCCGAATGCTGATTTCCCTCCTGTGGGTATCTGAGCTGTTCTTTTGGGGGGTTCTTCTATCTCCAGGAGTCTCTTACCTTTGCCTCCTCTGCTGGCAGCTGATGAGCTGCACTTGTCCCCACTTTCTGCAGGCCTACTGTCCCTAGTGGTCACCTGGCCTCTCCTGGGAGGGGGCTCCTCTCCAAGTGATCCAGTCTGCCTTCCTTCTGCAGCGGCCATCTCTGCCCATAGGATCTCAGCTGTCCTGAGCTCTCCAGTTTGGAAATGCAAGCTATTTACACACCAGCCACCTCCCTTCCCAGTCAGGCATCAAGCGCTAGACACCCCCACAACACTTTTCTTCAATTCCAGGGACTGAAACAAGCTTTCATAGTGGTTCACTTGAAGGCCTCTCGTATCAGCAATGTACTCTGAAATGGCTCAGGAAAAAGTTTTTGTATTATATTGGTAATTTTTCTGTACATTTGAAATTGTTCCAAAAATTAAAAAGAATTGTGTATATACATGTATAAATATATGTTCTAAAAACATAATGAGGTTATATATCATATACAAAACCTATAACCCAACTTTTCACTTAATAGTTTGTTATTAACATAACTATATTAATATGTGCAATATGTATAATCATTTTCAAAGCATATGCAGTTCATTGTAGGTAGATATCATAATTTAACCAACCAAGATTCTCTTCTTATATTTTAAGATCATTTATATTCTCTTAGTGTAATAAATTTTTCTGGAATGAAAAAATAGATTTGGACAAAGATACCATTGTTGCACATAATGAAATTCAGAGGTCTGGTTGCTCTGCAAATTTGGTGAACTCTAAGGAGGCTCTAAGCTTAGTGTCAGTTACGGATTATTACTCCATCCATGAACACCAGAAAGGATTGATTTCCCCCTGCTTCAGAGCCCTTTCAGACTAGCCTCACTAACCTTGGAAGTGACATCTAGATGTGAATTTTCTCCCACTTAAAAATCTAAAATGAAATTCCTTCCAACACTGTCAGAGTGCTTTAGATCCAGAATACAGCCGTTGAGTTCATGAGCAGAATGTTGCCAGTGCCACTGGGTTATAATGAGGAGACAGAAGCGATGATAGAGGTGGGA
This sequence comes from Raphicerus campestris, assembly GCA_006410735.1. Classification (NCBI taxonomy): domain Eukaryota; kingdom Metazoa; phylum Chordata; class Mammalia; order Artiodactyla; family Bovidae; genus Raphicerus; species Raphicerus campestris. The sequence continues at coordinate 567,302 of SJYW01033599.1, forward strand.
CATAGCTGGATATTCAGCTTCTTTCTATGACTGGGTTAAGGGGAAGCAAGCGGATTGGCCAGGCCTTTCAAAAGTTATCTAATGATTTAGTAGAATTCTGTCAAACACTTAGCATAGTCAGTGACTCAGACGCTCAGCCCCAGAGGTTTTGTTTGACAGTGATACTAATAATACCCAACATTTATATGGTGACTTACGGGTTTTGAGGGCTTCCCTGATAGCTCAGTTGGTAAAGAGTCTGCCTGCAATGCAGGAGACCCGGTTCAATTCCTAGGTCAGGAAGATCCCCTGGAGGAGGGATTGGCTACCCACTCCAGTATTCTTGGGCTTCCCTTGTAGGTCGGCTGGTAAAGAATCTGCTTGCAATGTGTGAGACCTGGGTTCAATCCCTGGGTTGGGAAGATCCCCGGGAAAGTGAAAGGCTACCCACTCCAGTATTCTGGCCTGAAGAATTCCATGGACTGTATAGCCCATGGAATCACAAACAGTCTCACACAACTGAGCAACTTTCACTTCATTAGGTCTCAGAACCTTTTAACATGGACTGTATAGTCCATGGGGTCACAAAGCATTGGACATGACGGAGTGACTTTCACTCAAAGCCTTTTACTTTTACTATCTAATCTGATCCTTACAAACTCCCTGAGAGGTGATCAGGGACGATATTAACATCCTCATGTCATTGATCAAGGGAGTGAGAATGGGAGTTGAACTTGTGCTCAAAGTCACAGTGATTGAAAGACCTAGAGCTGGGACAATGGATTTCTCACCATCTGCCCTATGTTCCTGGGCACTGAGTGCTTCCGCCCCACAAACTGCATCCTCTCAACTTTTCACCGGGTACTTCTGTCCACCCAATTGTTCAACAGACTATTTTCTTATTTTTAAATCACCTTTTACATCCTGTTTACCATCATGTCCTGCCCATTCTGGGTTCCCTGGTGGCTCAGATGGTGAAGAATCTGCCTGCAATGCAGGAGATCCAGGTTCGATCCCTGGTTCAGAAAGATCTCCTGGAGGAGGGCATGGCAACCCACTCCAGTCTTCTTGCCTGAAGAATTCCATGGACACAGGAGCCTGGCGGGCTACAGTCCATGGGTTCACAAAGTGTCAGATATGACTGAGCAGCTAAGCACAGCACAGCCTGCCCATTCTACTTCCAAAAGATATCCCAGACTTGTTCTGTTCCCTCCAACTCCACCATGTGCACCCCTGTCCATGTCAGCATATCTCACCTGGACAAGGGCACAGCTGTCTACCCGGCCTCTGCTCCCACTTGTACAGCCCACGGTCTGCTCTCCATACAGCAGCCAGAGGGCTTTCCTAGACACGCACATCACATTCTATTCCTTCCCTGCTCAAAAACTTTTAATTTCTCTTTGAATAAACTTTAAAGTCTTCACCCTGGCTGCTCACACACAGCCCCACACAACCTGATCTCTGCCTGTCTCTGACTTCCCCCACCCCATCTCTCATCTTTTCTTCCGTCTCCTTTTATTTTCCCCAGCTCCCAACTGCTCCCAACCCAGCCTTGCTTCCTCTGTTAGTAGAATACCCCAAGCTCACTCCTGCTTCACAACCTGAAGCATTCTGGCCCCAGACCCTGCCACCCTTTGTCACGTCGCCCTTTGTATATCATCATGGCGCCTACTTTCTTGACTTATTTTCTATCCTGAGTCACTAAATATGAACAGTCCCACCTATGTAACTAGCATTACATCAGTTACTACAAGCCTGCTTTTGTGCTAAGTGTTTTAGCAATATTAACTCACTTAAGCCTCATGATGATCTTTATTCACTTTCCTTATATGAGACAATGGAGGCACAGAAACTTCCTCAAGGTCATCCAGCTCGTAAGTGGCAAAATCAGGACCTGAATTTAAGCAGTTTGGTTTGAGAGCCCTTGCTCCTGGGTGAGGGTCTTGTCCATCGTGTGTAACCCTGAATGCCCATCACATATATTGGTGCCTGGCTCAGGTAGGGACTCAGTAAATATTTGTCAAATGATTGAGTGATTTCATGGTTTCCGTGGAGACCCTGATACTGGATGTCCCTGACCTTGTCCTATGTAAGCCACCTTTATCTGTCTGATTCTCAGATCCTTGGTATTATTCAGGAACTGGAATAGTTAACACTTGCTGGGCTATTTCAACATCAGCTTCAGCCATGGTAATGTCTGAAACTAAAGCTATCTTCTGCCTGAAATCTAACAATGACAACTAACATTTACTTGATGACGCATCATTTCTATAGTGCTTTTCATGCACATCGTCTCGTTAGCGGTGGTCAAAAAACAAAAACAAAACCCCACCATTCCAAACCCCTTCAGGAGATGAGACTGAAGCAGTCATTCACATTAGCTCATAGGGTTACTGTAATAGCTTTCCACCTGCAGTTAAAATCAGACCAGAGAAACCATGTGCTATGAATTTTCCTGTGTCAGTAACGTCCCCAGGGAAGATTTATCTGAATTAGTAAGACTAATTTTGAGTTGGCAGAGTTAGACCTCACTGAGATCGTCTAAATATGGCAGGGCCAGGTAGAGCCATACTTATTTATTTATTCAGCTTTTATTGATTACCTTTATTTATTTGTTAATTGGAGGAAAATTGATTTACAGTGTTGTGTTGGTTTCTGCCATACAACAAAGCAAGTGAGGCATAATCATATGCATATCACCTCCCTCTTGAGTCTCACTCCCTTCTAGGTCATCCTACCCCTCTGGGTCATCACAGATCATGCCAAGCTGGAAGGCCATATTTATTANATATCATCATGGCGCCTACTTTCTTGACTTATTTTCTATCCTGAGTCACTAAATATGAACAGTCCCACCTATGTAACTAGCATTACATCAGTTACTACAAGCCTGCTTTTGTGCTAAGTGTTTTAGCAATATTAACTCACTTAAGCCTCATGATGATCTTTATTCACTTTCCTTATATGAGACAATGGAGGCACAGAAACTTCCTCAAGGTCATCCAGCTCGTAAGTGGCAAAATCAGGACCTGAATTTAAGCAGTTTGGTTTGAGAGCCCTTGCTCCTGGGTGAGGGTCTTGTCCATCGTGTGTAACCCTGAATGCCCATCACATATATTGGTGCCTGGCTCAGGTAGGGACTCAGTAAATATTTGTCAAATGATTGAGTGATTTCATGGTTTCCGTGGAGACCCTGATACTGGATGTCCCTGACCTTGTCCTATGTAAGCCACCTTTATCTGTCTGATTCTCAGATCCTTGGTATTATTCAGGAACTGGAATAGTTAACACTTGCTGGGCTATTTCAACATCAGCTTCAGCCATGGTAATGTCTGAAACTAAAGCTATCTTCTGCCTGAAATCTAACAATGACAACTAACATTTACTTGATGACGCATCATTTCTATAGTGCTTTTCATGCACATCGTCTCGTTAGCGGTGGTCAAAAAACAAAAACAAAACCCCACCATTCCAAACCCCTTCAGGAGATGAGACTGAAGCAGTCATTCACATTAGCTCATAGGGTTACTGTAATAGCTTTCCACCTGCAGTTAAAATCAGACCAGAGAAACCATGTGCTATGAATTTTCCTGTGTCAGTAACGTCCCCAGGGAAGATTTATCTGAATTAGTAAGACTAATTTTGAGTTGGCAGAGTTAGACCTCACTGAGATCGTCTAAATATGGCAGGGCCAGGTAGAGCCATACTTATTTATTTATTCAGTTTTTATTGATTACCTTTATTTATTTATTAATTGGAGGAAAATAGATTTACAGTGTTGTGTTGGTTTCTGCCATACAACAAAGCAAGTGAGGCATAATCATATGTATATCACCTCCCTCTTGAGTCTCCCTCCCTTCTAGGTCATCCTACCCCTCTGGGTCATCACAGATCATGCCAAGCTGGAAGGCCATATTTATTAAATATTGGGATTTAAAAATCACCTCGCATTTTGTGCCTTCCCTCCTTGGTTTCACAGAGCATTCCCAATCGTTACACTGCATTGCCCATGTTTTCTTTGAAGGCCTCTCCTAGTTAGCCTATGCTCTGCCCACTTCCAGGTGCATCCCTGCCTTTAAAATTTACTTTTCCTGTGTCCCACTACCTTGTGGCTTCACTACATGAGTCACTAGCTCTGATGATGGTTGTCTCTGGGCTTTACAGGAGAATCACTTTCTCCTTGATCACTTCTGTTAATTTTTGCATGATTTTTCAGTCTCCCTGTCTGGGTTACAGGCAACAGGAAGCTAGTCTGGTGCAGGATTGAGTATGGGCTTTGATGGCAAGCTGCCTTGGTTCAAATCCTTGCTCTGCCCCTTACTAGAAGTGCAAGCTTTTGCAAAGTACTTCATCTTTCTGGGCAACCATTTCTTCTGTAAAATGGGACTAACACAGCTCCTGTGTGAGAGGGCTGTCATGTAGACTGTATTACTACTATACTAAGAAAGTACTCAGAACACTGTGTGGTAGGTGCTACACAAGTATAGCTATTGTTGAAACAGTGACAAGTTTTCTACTCACCACAGCTCTCATAAACATAATAAGCACTCGGTAAATGTGTGTTGGAGCCAGTCTTATCAGTTTTCTTGTTACAAGTCTCAGCGGGTTAAAGTAGTATTTGTCCTAAATAGTACTGCACCACAAACACCCTGCTGCTAAGTCGCTTCAGTCGTGTCCGACTCTGTGAGACCCCAGAGACGGCAGCCCACCAGGCTCCCCTGTCCCTGGGATTCTCCAGGCAAGAACACTGCAGTGGGTTGCCATTTCCTTCTCCAATGCATAAAAGTGAAAAGCGAAAGTGAAGTTGCTCAGTCATGTCCGACTCCTTAGCGACCCCATGGACTGTAGCCTACCTACCAGGCTCCTCCGTCCATGGGATTTTTCCAGGCAAGAGTACTGGAGTGGGGTGCCATTGCTTTCTCCGACAAATGCCTTACAGACATTTAAAACAAATTTGTAGAATAATAATTTTTACAATAATAAAAATAAGATGACTCTCCAAGCTGAGGGGAGCTGTAAGTTAAGGCCCACGTCCAAACGTGATCTATTACCTTGAAGCTCACCAGGAATGGTGGCAAGATTTGATATTCAGATCAAAGATGAACCCAGAAATGATGGAAAGCTGACTCTACAGCTATACTCCAGCCTTGCTTAGTTTAGTCCAGATGACATCTGTTCAACTGCAGGTTACCTACAAATATGTGAGTGTGGAATTAAATTTTTATTACTTTAGCTACTGAGATCTTGGCATCGTTGAATATGAAGAAATATTATAGTGAAACCGCTCTAGGACAGAAATCAGTACCAGAAGTAGAGTATTGCCTAAAATATATGTGGCAGTGGCTTTGAGTTTCATTAGCACATGGCAAGGAAACAAGTAGGAAATAGCAAACCCCCTCCAGTTTTCTTGCCTGGAAAATTCCATGGACAGCAAAGCCTGCTGGGCTACAGTCCACGGGGTCACAAAGAGTTGAAAACGACTGAGTGACTAAACACACACAAGGAAACAATAACAGGAACGGGAAAAATGATGCCCCATGTTATGCAGTGGCAAAATATTTGGCAAAACTTTCACCTATAAAAGTCTGAATGATAAAAAATGTTCCAAAAGAGCTTGTGAAGCGGGGTAAAGAGGTTCTGAGACAGAATATTGATGGTGTGAGCTGTTTGTAATTATACAACTTATATGTCATAAAATAATACAAGAAGAGATGAGCTCTGAAAAGAACTGATTTGCAAGCAGAACAGAAAGGAAATATACAGAGCTCAAGAATTTTGGAAATTTCAGGGCTGAAGAGCAAAACCATTTCATCTCCAATCAGTAAAAGAGAACATTGAGAAGTTCTTTGAGTATGAAAAACCTACTAAGATTCAGCCTCCAGGGAAAGAGCAAATCAAGCTTTTAAAAGTCATTGAAAAGATTAAAGAGGTGCCCAATAGATTTTTTTTTTAATCCTGCAGTAGAACGCAATGGACCCACAGAAGCCTGATATATCAAAGTAACTATTAATAAGTAAATTGGATAACTCTAAAAAATTGTGAATATGACTTTTGTCACAAAGAGTTTTCAAAATCAAATACAAAAAGCCAACAAAGCTTTGAGTGAATATCTCATCCAAAGTACCATAGATTGGTTTAAAATAGGCTGATTTTTCAAGATGTAAAAAGATCTTTGGGCCTCCAACTTTGTACAGGCAGGAAGCAGGCTTGAGAAAGCTGCCCAGCTGCTAAGAAGGTGGGGTTACCAACTCATCCTGGTTTGCCTGAGACTTCCTTGGTTTTGCTATTGACATTCCTGCAGCCCAGAAAAACCTTCAGTCCTGGTCAAACTGGGATGGTTGGTCACCTTTCAAGGAGGGCATGTGCTATAATGCTGTCTTTTATGTAGCTGAGAAACATCGTGAAAATGAAGGAACTCCAGACAGTAGAGTCAAGAGTCATGGAGAACAGTGGGCTGGGCACCCGTTCCCAGGGGGCAGAACCAAGGCTTAAGTGAGGACCAGCTCCTACCCCTTAGGGTCGGGAGACCTGACAGGATGTCGGAACGGTAGAATTTCAGATGCCCTGGGCCACTGCCGTCCTTCCTTAACCCGCCTTGGTTAAGAGCTGTGGTTTCAGTTGCTTCGCATTTTGTGCAGGAAATGTTCAGGCCCCATTTGGGTTTTTCCCAGGGACCTCTTATGAGCCAAGTGATAGACTCAGACTATGAAGTGAGGTTTATTTCAGTGACATATGGTTTCCAAGGGTCCACATTTTCCTTGTCTAGCAATAGGGAAAATTGTCAGTTGCATTTCAAGGCAACAACCTGGAGTTGAAGGCCTGATTCCTCTTTGTTCGCCTCAGATCTATGATTCACAAAAGAGAATGTTAGATCAGGCTGTTTGGAGCTGTTTGGCGTGAATCATCTCTCTCTGAATTGTTTGCACCAGCCCACCCTGAGGTGTCTGAGTTGCTCATGCCAGCCTGTATGGATCACCTACACAGAGCCCGCTGGTCTAATCTCCATGGGAAGGTGAGGAGTAGCTGACTGTGCTTCCCTAAGGTGCTGCGAACATCCTGCCCACAGGAAGGAATGTTGATTTATACTCCTTCAAACAGCCAACCTTTTTGGTACCAGGGACTGGTTCTGTGAAAGACACTTTTTCCGCAAATCTGTGGGGCAGGGTATGCGGCAAGGAGCAGGGTGATGGTTTGGGGGTGATTCAAGCCCATTACATTTATTGTGCACTTTATTTCTATTCTTATTACATCAGCTCCACCTCAGATCATCAGGCACTAGATCCAGAGATTGGGGATCCCTGCCTTAAAAGGTGACTCTAGGGCTTTCCTGTTGGCTCAGTGGTAAAGAGTCTGCCTGCCAATGTAGGAGACGTAGGTTCAATCCCTGGTCGGGGAAGATCCCACATGCCTTGGAGCAACTAAGCGGGTGTGCCACAACTATTGAGTCTGGGCTCTAGAACCTGGGAATTGCGACTACTGAGCCCTCACTCTCCACCTACTGAAGCTTGCACGACCTACAGCCCACACCCCACAGGAAAAGAAGCCACCATAGTGAGGGGACCACGCGCTGGAACAGTGAGTAGCCCCACTCGCCGCAATTAGAGAGAAGCCTGAGCAGCGACCAAGACGCAGCCCAGCCAGAAATAAATGCAANGCTTGCACGACCTACACCCCACACCCCACAGGAAAAGAAGCCACCATAGTGAGGGGACCACGCGCTGGAACAGTGAGTAGCCCCACTCGCCGCAATTAGAGAGAAGCCTGAGCAGCGACCAAGACGCAGCCCAGCCAGAAATAAATGCAAGGTGGCTCTGCCCATGGTAGGCACTCAGACTCCTTCTACCTACTCTTTGAAGTCTTAAAGGAAGGTATATTGACGTGGCGATTTCATATATCCAACAAAAGTGAAGGTGTAGAATGTTTTAGGCCAGAGGGGTCTTTTAGCTGTTTATATCACTCATACAGGAAAAACCAACAGAGATGTGGGAGAGATAATGTTACCACATCTCATTTCATTTTCTTCTTTCTGAGCACAAAGGAGCGTATCTTCCCAGCCTCTTTTATAGTTAGGTCAGGGCCATGTGACTTGGTTTTGGACAGTATACATAGGACCCCCTGTGCCTCCTTCCACCTCTTCCATATTCTCTCTCCCTGCTCCAGAACTACCTTCCATGACTGGTACCCACTATGTTTTAATGGCAGCACCACAGGATGGAAGGGACTTGGGTTTCTTATGTTAACCGCTTGCAGGACAGCCTTCCAGGAGTGCTGCCTGGCCTGCTTTGAACTGTGATGCAGGAGAGATTTGGGGATTGTTTTATTCATGCTTGGAAAATTCCATGGACCGGGGAGCCAGGTGGGCTACAGTCCATGGGGTCGCAAAGAGTCGGACATGACTGAGCAACTTCTCTTCTTCTTGTTACACCAACTAGCATTGATTGCCCTGACTACTATAAAAGGCCAAAGAAATGAAAACAGTCTTTACCATACCATTTTTCTCTTACTTCAGATTCAACAGCTAAGTTTAATATGACATCACTTCAGTGGGGTCAGGAAATGTCACACATGTCATTGATTGGCCTCAGAGATTCTGGTTGAAGTTGGGTAGTAGGGAGAGGGGCTTCCCTGGTGGCTCAGATGGTAAAGAATCCGCCTGCAATGCCTGAGACCCTGGTTTGATTTCTGGGTCGGGAAGATCCACTAGAGAAGGGAGAGGCTACCCACTCCAGTATTCTTGCTGGGAAATCTCATGGGGTCATAGGAGACGGACATGGCTGAGCGACTAAGCCCAGCACAGCAGTGGAGGGAGGAGATACTAGGATGCACTGTGTGTCACTGAACGTCCTTGTTCAAAGGATGTACCACAATTGAGCAGCAGAGGTCAGAGTATAAAAATATTTACATCTAAGAATCGAAAAATATGACACCAACAACATAGTTTCTTTCCTTCTTCCAGGCTTCCGGACAACCATTCACAGCCAGCCCCCTGGGTATCTTCCTCCCCATTCCCCTTACTGTTCTTTGTTAATTTTCAGAGAACCCATTCACAAAGTATGATGCATTTATTTCTCTCTTGTCAGAAATAAATCCTAAACATGGAAAAGTTCATACCAGCCTTGATGGCATGCTGGGAGTTTAAATGAGCTCGGAAGTCTCGCTGAGGCAAAGATTTTAAATGTGTCTTAAAGCCCTAATAAGGTCCTTAACAAGCAACAGAAATGGACCTGCTCCCCCAGGCATTGACCTGGAAGTGTGTCTTTGTTGCTTAAATTATGATTACAGCTTTCTGAACTCCGGTTTGTTAATGAGCTCTAAATGGAAGTGTTTATCTCAGGGGGAAGTACTGTTTCTTCATCTTGTCCCTGGTGACACACTAAACATACTAATTGATATGAAACTGATTTTTAGGAGACAGGAAAGCCCCCAGGCCTTTGTCACATTGACAGTTGTGGTGAGAACCACTACAGGACCTGTCACAGCAGGGCTGAAAAGAGGCTACCCTCATTTCCCAGCATCCCTGGGGTACGTGGCTCCAGGAGGCTCTGGTCATTTACGTGCTCAAGCAAAGAGCTGTCTTTAGAGCTGTCTTCTTTTACTTGCCCTTATTACCTGCACGGGGACCTTCAGTTCTGGGAAACACCCCTCTCCTTTATACTTGATGAAAAATTTCATATCACTGTTTCACACTGCTTCCAATTTTATCCATTAGAGAGACATTTAGATGAAGAAGACCAGGTAAATAGGAAAAACTGCCACACAGGTGGAAGACAAAGGGTCCATGTGTAATGCATACAGAGAATATTCAGATCAAGGAGAGAGAAAAATGGACTGACTGGAAAAAAGGACATGAAAATCTGAAATACCAATGGTCAATGACTATCTTTTATTAAACAGGTCAACTTTACCAGTAAGTAAAGAAAATAAATGAGATACAAACACCACGAAGAGAAATAGCCCCTTGCCTTCAACCAAATTGGAAAGTACTTTATTCTTTATAGTAACACCTGGTGATATTGAGGGTGTGGGGAAGTAGGCATTTTAAAAATACAGCTGGCCATAGAATAGAGTAAATTGAAGGACAATTTGGAAATGTTTATCTGAGGTCTTAAATTTCACTTTTAAGAATTTATTCTAAGGAAATAAATATGAGTGTATGTCAAGATTTATTTAAAGGGTTAATTTATTGCAGAATCACTTAAAATAATCATATTGAAAGACAACCAAAAATCTAACAATGGGGATTTGGCAAAATAAAGCACATAGCATCCGTATGATAGACTGCAATGTAGCTGTTAAAACTGATAGTCTAGAGCACTTAATGATATGAAAAAATATTCTGGACATATTAAGTGAAAATAGTGAGTTGCAAAATAATATTATCCAAATTTAGAAAATTTAAAAGAAAAACATATATTTACAGAGAAGCCAGAATGAAAGGATGTACTCCAGAGTGTTGGTAGTTGTTTTACTGGGATGGGAATTTTTCTGTATGTATTATGATTTTCTGTATTTATTTCTCAAAAAATTTTAGCAAATTAATTTTTTTGGCTGCACTGCATGGTTTGCAGGATCTTATTTCCCTGACTAAGCATAGCACCCTTGTCCCCTGCAGAGGAAGCACAGAGTTTTAGCCATTGGACCCCCAGGAAATTCCCCATGGACATGTATTTCTTTAATAATCAGAGAAAAAGCTCCTTCTTTTTTTTAAACATGAAAACTTCCACCAATGTTCAGGTGGAAAGTTACTTTCATGGCCACATGTACTTGCTTGCCTGGCTAGCATTTTGTTGAGCCCTCAGTGGGAATTGCTTGAAACTTTAGAAAAAGAGAGAAGAAAATAAGCTACCTTGCAAGTCGGAACATCTGGGAAGAAGCAGAGCAAAAGCTCCTGGAGACCTTGGCTATAAGGTGACAAGAGGGAGAAAGACCCACAGGTAGGAGAGAGATATAGGCAAGACATGAGAAAAGGGCAAAGACAGCATCATCTGCAGTAAGCACCAATGCTTTATCCTCTAAGTCCACCATTCAAAACCTCAGTTGTCTTCCCAATGCCCACTGGGGAGACAGGTCATGTTTTAGCTCTCCTTACAAAGGTATCCATAAAGAAGAGGCTTTACCTTGGGCTACTACTGAAGAGGAAACATGCCTTTTTCTTTCCTTTAGTTTTTGGAAAAGATTTATTAAGAATTGGGGATAACAAGGAGGAGGGACAGTAAACCATTTTGTGAAAGTGAAGTAGCTCAGTTGTGTCCGACTCTTTGCAACCCAGTGGACTGTAGCCCACCATGCTCCTCCGTCCATGAGATGTTCCAGGCAAGAGTCCTAGAGTGGGTTTCCATGTTTCCATTTCCTTCTCCAGAGGATCTTCCCAACCCAGGGATCAAACCCAGGTCTCCTGCAAGTAAGCAAGACACTTTACTGTCTGAGCCACCAGGGAAGTCTTTGGTTGGGTACAAAATGGAACCAATAGAAAAGGTGATTCCTTGNTCAAACCCAGGTCTTCTGCAAGTAAGCAAGACACTTTACTGTCTGAGCCACCAGGGAAGTCTTTGGTTGGGTACAAAATGGAACCAATAGAAAAGGTGATTCCTTGCCTCAGATAGAGCAGAATGAGGTGTCAGCGAGCAGAGTGGATGAGCTGACCTGACAGGATCCTTTTCAGCCGTGGGTGATTCTCTTTCTTGGGCTTCAACTTCTCAGTGCTCCAAATCCCTTCTCTACGAAGGTCATGTACAAAGTCAGTACTGGGGTTTGACTGATCCTGGGTTTGTGATACTGCCTATGGTGTACATCAAAGAGCTCTTTCAATATATCAAGTAGTAAGCAAAGAGATACGAGTGAACTGGAGGGGTCAACAGGGAGGGAGGCAAGGCTGGAGACCCTGTCCTATGAGGACCAATGGAAGGAAACCAGGCTTTTTTGCCCAGAGGAAAAAAGTTTTAGTGGGCACAGGTCATCCTCTTCTAATTTAAGATGCTGCGAAGAAGACGCAATAGATGTGTTCTGTTTGGCTTCAAAGAGTAGAAGTGAGGACCCAAGATTACTTGGGGGTTGGTTGTGCTTCCGAATAAGACAATTTTAATAGGTATAATCGGAGAAGGCAATGGCACCCCATTCCAGTACTCTTGCCTGGAAAATCCGATGGGCGGAGGAGCCTGGTGGGCTGCAGTCCATGGGGTCGCTTAGAGTCAGACATGACTGAGCGACTTCACTTTCATTTTTCACTGTCATGCATTGGAGAAGGAAATGGCAACCCACTCCAGTGTTCTTGCCTGGAGAATCCCAGGGACGAAGGAGCGTGGTGGGCTGCCGTCTATGGGGTTGCACAGAGTCGGACACGACTGAAGCGACTTAGCAGCAGCAGCAGAAGCAGCAATAGGTACAATAGCTAACCTGAGGATTTGCAAGGAAGAGTAAAAACTAGATGTTTATCTTTTGATCCCTTGTTGCAGGTGGGCTTCCTGGGAAGCAGACTCAGAGATTAGCTGCAGGAGGTTACTAGGGAGTGTTCTTGGGATCAATAATAGTGTAAGGGAAGGAAACAGGATTGTGCAAAGGGAGGAGAGCAGGCATGCAGTCTCACCAGAACCCTTAACTAATCCTACAGAGAGACCCAGACATAGGATGGTCTATGAGAGCCATTCTGTATTTGAGTGAAAGGGCTCAGCCTGTATACAACCTCTGCTTCAGTCAGGGGGCCCAGGTTGCCCCAGGAAGGTGACATGGCTTTAGGAGAGAAATCCCTTCAGTAAAGTCTTTCATGTTTGAACAGGGATCTGGGTGGCTCTCTACAGCAGTCATTATGGCTTGGGAGAGGGTAGGAGTTTTAAACAAGACAAAAAAGGCTATGAATAGAAAAGAAAAGATTGATTCGACTAGATTAAAAATCACAATATCTATTTGTCAAAATATTTCATAAAGAAAATACTTAAAATCTGTGAGAAGATTTTAACACATACAATTGAGAAAGTATTAATGTCAAGACTATGTAAAGAATGTCTGCTGCTAAGTGACGTCAGTTGTGTCCGACTCTTAGCGACCCTATGGACTGCAGCCCACCAGGCTCCTCTGTCCGTGGGAGTTTCCAGGCAAGAGTACTGGAGTAGTTCACCAGTGCCTTCTCCGAAAGAATGTCTACATGTTATTAAATAAACGACACTGTAAGAAAATAGACAAAAGCAGTAAACAGGCATTTTATGTAAGAAAAAACATGTGTTGCCAATAAAGACATGTAGATATTTAATTTTACTAATGATTAGAGAAATGCAAGTCAAATCTATAATGAGATATAATTTTATACACATTTGATTGGTAAAAATTAAGAATTCTGATGATACAACTATTGGAGGGCATAGACCAACAAAATTTCTTATACATTGTTGGCAGGGGTGTAAATTGTTATGACTGCTTTGGAAAACAGGTTGGTATTGCCTCAGAAAATTGAAAAATAACATATAATCCAGTAATGCTGCTGGATTCTGCACATGTATAATTATAGACAGAGAAGCACTATTTGTGAGATCAAAATCCTAGAAATAATCTAAATGCCCACTGACAGGAGAATAAAATGTAAGGTGTATGTACACAGTGGAATGTTATATAGAAGCAAAGCCAGATGAACTATGAGCAGCTGTATAGATAAGCCTGAGACATTCAATATTCACTGGAAAAAGTCAGTCTAGAATATTAACTACAGTATGGTATCCTTTTTATAGAGTTAAAAGGTAAAACTAAGTGATAGATGTTGGGAACACGTAGGTATGTGATGGACTATAGGTACGTAAAAACGAAAGAATGAGCAACAATATAGTGGTTATTCTTGGGTGAAGGGAGGCTAGGGGATGGGAAGAAAGAGGAACATACAGGTAGCACATATTGTGATACCAATTAATGTCAATACTGTAGTTTTTGTGTTGACAGTAGGTTTATGAGTGTTTGTTATATTATTAATAAGTTGAATAAATAAATAATTGAATAAATAAAATTTAAAATTTCCGAGGAAGCCATATTTGAACTAGTGATGAGAGTATATCAAGAACCAGGGATTACGATTAATTTAAATTGTGCATCTGAGGTTCCCAAAAAGTGGAGCAGAAGAAACAGGGGGAGAGAGCTGCTGTTGTTAGAGCGGCTCACGGAGAAGCCACAGGTACGGTTTGCTGGGGGTTGGTGCTCGCAATTTCCTATAAGAAACATACAGAAACATATGGGACTGCTTGCTGAACTGTATAGTCATTCCCTTCCCCGTGTGGAGACCCCAGGACCCCAAAGACAACTTAGAGTCCGTCCATCCACTCTTCAGATTAGTCTGTTGTCCTACAGTAAATGACCTGCCTGAGTGACATTTTAGCCATCTTTCTGATGGAGATGTGGATTGATTTGATTATTCCCGGTTGGTTCACAGCAATGATGGAAAGATCCTTCACAGATTTTTACGGGAAAGTACTCTGCTGCCAAGGGTTTAATTCCAGGTAATAGTTCTGCCTGTGTTGTGATCAGAAGTCTTGGATGGTAGGAATGTCTTAAAAGTGGAAGAAATGGGGAGTTTTCCAGTGCCGGAGGCATTTGAACAGAATTAAGAGGGCATTTGGGGAAAGTTACTGAGAAGATTTGAGCTAGATGACCTTTAAGATACTTTCTACCTCAGGCTATACATCCAAGTTCAACCCTCTTCCAGAGGGCAATGTGGGCAGAGCGCCCTTTATTTAACTGAACTGCATTTTAGATTCTACCCATCCCCCTACCCTCTAGGAGCAATTTTGTTTTAATAGCCTGTCCTGTTAACTTAGAAATATATAACACTAATTAGATATCTAGCATATGGGAATTTGAGCCTTGAAAATAAGAATTAAATAATCACAAGGCCAGAAACATTTTTATTAAGCTTTCCCCCTTCCCTGTAACCAAATCCCATATCCACAGAGATAAAGATGAAATTAAAATATGGTTGGTATCCTTCATGTTTTCATTATTTCTGAAGATAACAAGTACCTTTAATCGATCTTAATAGCCAGAGAAATAGTCACTCGGATAATTTTTTGCACATAGGCTTTATCTAGCATCTTGTTTGGATTCCAGGCTTCTCTGGATGAACTTGTGATTTGCTTGTCTGATCAGGGCACATGACTCATTAAAAATAAATGTGCAAAGAGCTTTGGAGATTGAAGTTTCGTGTTTTTTTTGTTGAAAAGAAAGAGGTCATGTCAACTAATCAACTTCAACATACATAAATGCAATTCCCAAACCTCTGCGTGCNCGCACATAGGCTTTATCTAGCATCTTGTTTGGATTCCAGGCTTCTCTGGATGAACTTGGGATTTGCTTGTCTGATCAGGGCACGTGACTCATTAAAAATAAATGTGCAAAGAGCTTTGGAGATTGAAGTTTCGTGTTTTTTTGTTGAAAAGAAAGAGGTCATGTCAACTAATCAACTTCAACATACATAAATGCAACTCCCAAACCTCTGCGTGCAGGGTTTAAAGGAGAGATTACAAGACCAACTTATTAACGAGTACTGAGGGAGATTCCTTGAATCTGGGTAAAGTTGGGTTCTGCTGAATACAGGCTGACCACCCAAGTATCCCCACTATGTGGGCTTACTGGCCCGTTTAGGATGGGTCCAANAAGGAGAGATTACAAAACCAACTTATTAACGAGTACTGAGGGAGATTCCTTGAATCTGGGTAAAGTTGGGTTCTGCTGAACACAGGCTGACCACCCAAGTATTCCCACTATGTGGGCTTACTGGCCCGTTTAGGATGGGTCCAATAGAATGATTGATTTTGGAATATTTTACTCTAAGAGTCAGAATAGTTTAGTTGCATCTATTTAAGCTTTCTCTATGTACAGTGGATATGGGAAGTGACTCTAGGGAAAACTGTGAATTTTTACTATCTTTTTTAGTATCTTTTTCTCCTTCAACATACTGAGTATGGGAAGGAAGCATGGGGTTTTGAATTAAAAACAAAAAAGAAAATGTGTTTCAGACAAGCTCCGTTTCATGACATCGATACGGTGTTAGCCGCTCAGTCGTGTCTGCCTCTTTGCAGCCCCATGGACTGCAGCCCACCAGGCTCCTCTGTCCATGGAATTCTCCAAGCGAGAATACTGGAGTGGGTTGCCATTCCTGCTCCAGGGGATCTTCCTGACCCAGGGGTAGAATCTAGGTCTCCTACATTGCAGGCAGATTCTTTACCATCTGAGCCACCAGGGAAGACCCATGACATTGATAAGGTATTGATGTTTTACAGCTTTGAGGTTTATTCATTTTAAAAATGAGAAGCATAATTCATCTGATAGGGTTGTGTGAGAGTTAAATAAAACCACTTATGTATGCATTTTGAATATACCTTGATGTGAAGAGCTGACTCATTTGAAAATACCCTGATGCTGGGAAAGATTGAGAGTAGGAGGAGAAGGGGTTGACAGAGGATGAGATGGTTGGATGGCATCACTGACTCAATGGACATGGGTTTGGGGAGACTCCTGCAGTTGGTGATGGGCAGGGAGGCCTGGTGTATTGTGATTCATGGGGTTGCAAAGAGTCGAACATGGCTGAGCAACTGAACTGAACTGAATTGCTCTGGAAATTATTTAAAGTAGCTTATAATAAGGCTCTNTGACTCAATGGACATGGGTTTGGGTAGACTCCTGCAGTTGGTGATGGGCAGGGAGGCCTGGTGTATTGTGATTCATGGGGTTGCAAAGAGTCGAACACGGCTGAGCGACTGAACTGAACTGAATTGCTCTGGAAATTATTTAAAGTAGCTTATAATAAGGCTCTATTTAACACGCATATGCACATACCCATATATATCATACACAGATGCACATACTTACTCATACTATTCACAACTGTAGCATAAATTAAAAACACAGATAAAGAATGAAAGGAAAACAAAGGTGGAAACACACTGAAGACAAATGAAAAATAAAATGAGCGGAATTTTTTAAAAAGGGAAATCTTGTCTATGAAACACTTCACAGTGTCCATAATATAAAAAAGGAAGCAGTTGTCCAAAAGAACTGCCAAACAGCATTTGTTCCCAGACCAGTCAGGAAATTTTTTCATGTAATAAAGACAGTGGATGTGATAATGCCAAAATCTTTGACAATGATCTTACAGTAAATCCAATGATGAGCTTCATAGGACTGTTTGTTGTATTGGGTTTTGATGGCATTGCACCTAAGTAAATACTGTCAGAAGGCCTCCCTGATGGCTCAACAAGTAAAGAACTCACCTGCAATGCAGAGACTCAAGAAACTCAGGTTCGATCCCTGGGTCAGGAAGATACCCCGAAAATGGTAATGGCAACCCACTCCAGTATTCTTGCCTGAAAAATCCCATGGACAGAGGAGCCTGGTGGGCTACAGTCGAAAGGGTCTAAAAGATTCAGACACGACTGAGTGACTAAATACACCACACAAATACAATCAGAAAAACACAACGTGTTGAGATTGCACAGAATGTGTCTGTAGGTATCTTCCACTTTGATGACTTGGCTTGCCTGCCTGGGAGAATGGATAGACTGCGTATGTTTTGAGCAGTTCTTCCTGAACAAGACAATGTATGTCAGTGAGAATACAAACAGCAAAGTACTGTAGAACGATGTATAGTTGGGTGCCTCTAACCCTCACCAGAAATCTAGCTTGTGTCTATACTTGTGGGCCCGTCATGATTACAAAGCAACTCTATAGACTTCTCTCTGATAAAGCTGACTCATAGAAACTTAAAGGGGGCACTCCTGTTAGAAACAGCTGCATTTTAATAAGCAATTCTGACATCCTAAACCCCTAACTTTCCAAAGGAATGGGTCTTTAATGGGAGTGCTTTGTTCACAATGAAAGGAGGGGTATGAGGAGGTATTTTTTTCCTGACATTTTCTTATCTATATAAGTTATCATGACTCCTTTATATAAATGACTTCCCTAAGCAGAGATTCAAAGCCTAAATCTAATGAACATTTTTTCTTCCATTTTTTAAAAAAAGCTATCCATTTTACAAGGCAAAAACTTTCATTGATTGCATCTTCCAAGACAATTGTTGCTTCCATTAGGAAGCTTGTTCCTAACATATCTTTAATGATTCCAGGGTGATTTTGCTCTGAATCATCTTACTCTGTTCCCAAGAGCAACATGCCATTCACAGCAAGATCTGATAGGAACAATTTATTTTCAAAATGATTCTTCTTTCTGTAAAAAGCTCTTATCATCCATTTTATTTAAAAGTTTCTTCTAATTAAATCTCATTACTAAAAAATTCAGTTTCAATCTTTATGCCATTAGGTAGGAAAATGCTCTGAAAATCAAATAGCTTTCAGGGTCACAAAAGAAAATGAATTCATCAAATTGGGAGTTGCTTTGGAAAGAGCTTGCTACCTGGAAAGTTGATCAATACTTTCTGTGTATCAATTCATGAATGTATAATAATCAGTCAAAAGTGGAGGCTGTGTGTGGAAAGGGCCACCATAAGCAAGATGATTTCTTTTAGCCTCTACACTCACAACTCACAAGATCTTCAGGCAATGGAAGACACAAGTACTCACCTGGCACTCAACAAACCCTTCTCATTTAAAAAAGCCCACGATTATTTGGTTAGTTTAGACTAATAGAGTCTATGTATTTAGCTGGAGTTTCTCAACATGAACAGTGGCAAAAAATTTACCATAAATTGGCTCTATATATCATTCTGGGCTTCCCAGGTGACCTAAAGAATCCATCTGCCAAAGCAGGAGGCTCAAGAGACTCAGGTTGGATCCCTGGGTCAGGAAGATCCCCTGGAGAAAGAAATGGCAACCCATTCCAGTATTCTTGCTTGGAAAATTCCATGGATATAGGAGCCATGGGGTTACAGAGAATCAGATACAACTGAGCACACACGTGTGCGCGCGCGCACGAAGACACACATCCTTCTAGAAAAAAAAAAAATTCCTTCCTTCCTTTCTTTCTTTTAAATGAAAGTACAGTTGATTAAAGAAGAGTTTCTTGGGGGTGAAACAGCATCTCTTTCAAGGAGGAGTGTTGTTTTTAACCAGTTTCTTTTTGTCCATTTTATCTGAAGAAGTCATTATTCACAAAGAGAAGATGGGCATCACGTTTTGAAAAGCTGCAAAACAATTAAATAGAAACATTCACTTAGAGAGCAACTGAACTCTTTCTGACCAGTTCCCTGGAGGCGTGGTGGGTGCAGAAGAATCCAGAAAGGGAGTAAGTTTGAGACTGGTGATGAAACTGATGGTCATCTGGGAAAAGGGTATATCAGTTGGGTTCTAATCAGGAGACAGAGATCACACAGTAATGTAAGCAGGGGAGATGGAATGTAAAGGATTATTAAGCTGTGATAGCATACCCATAAAGATGTGAAGATAACTCCAAAGGGTATCATAGGGCTTAGAGAGAGTATCCAGGGAAGCATACACTTGGGAGGGTACCCTTCCCTAAGCCTGAGGCTCAGGAGGTAAAGTTGAAGCCCAGAGAAGGATTTTGCTGGGTTGCCAGTTCTAGAGCTCATCCTTAAGCGCCAGGCAAGTAGGAAACATCCTTCCGGGGTGCAGGTAATTTGGGCAGGTGTACAGCAAGGTGGAAAGATGCAGAGAGAGTTGAGGAACCACTGTGTGTAAGGCCTGGATTGCCGGGTGTCCGCACGGGGAAGGCCATGGAAAGGTGGTCACCAGGCCAAGTAAGGGCTGCAAAGTCCTTAAGGGTCTGCAGACATGTAGCTGTGGCAGACACCACCAGTCGTCCCCGCACACAGGTTCCACTAACAGACCGGGCAGTGGGAACACAAAGAGTAAAGTGCATATAACTCGATACCAGAAAACAAACAAAAGTGGGCAGGAGATCTAAACAGACATTTCTTCAAAGAAGATACACAGATGGCTAATAAACACATGAAAAGATGCTCAACATGGCTCATTATTAGAACAATGCAAATCAAAACCAGAATGAAGCGTCACTTCACACTGGTCAGAATGACCATCATCAAAAAATCTACAAACAATAAATGCTAGAGAGGGTGTGGACAAAAAGGAATTCTCTTGCACTGTTGGTAGGAATGTAAATTGATATAGCCTCTATGGAAGACAATATGGAGATTCCTTAAAACTAGGAATAAAACTACCATATTACCCAACAGTCCCACTTTTGGGCAGATACCCTGAGAAAGCCGTAATTGAAAAGGACACGTGTACCCCATTGTTCACTGCAGCGCTATTTACAGTAGCTAGGACATGGAAGCAACCTAGATGCCCGTTAACAAATGAGTGGATAAAGAAGCTGTGGTACATACACACAATGGAGTATTACTCAGCCATTGAAAGAAGCTCATTTGAGTAAGTTCTAATGAGGTGGATGAACCTAGAGCCTATTATACAGAGTGAAGTAAATCAGAAAAGGAAAAACAAGTATCGTATATAATGCATATATATTTAATCTAGAAAGATGGTACTGATGAACCACTGCAGGACAGCAGTGGAGATGCAGACATAGAGAACAGAGTTGTAGACATGGGCAGGGGAAGGAGAGGGGGTGAATGGAGAGAGTAGCGTGGAAACATATACAGTAACACATGTAAAATGGATAGCCAGTGGGAATTTGCTGTATGACTCAGGGAACTCAAACCAGGGCTCTGGGACAACTTAGAGGGCTCGGATGGGGTGAGAGGTAGGAGGGAGGGCCAAGAGAGAGGGGACACATGTATACCTGTGGCTGATTCATGTTGAGGCATGGCAGAAACCAGCACGATATTTTAAAGCAATTATGCTTCAATTAAAAATGAATAAAAACAAACTCACAGAAAGAGATCATGATTAGGGTGTGGGGGAAATAGGATGAAGGCAGCGAAAAGTACAGAATTGCAGTTATAAGATAAATAAATGTGTATATGTGTGTGTGCTTAGTCATTCATGTCTGACTCTCTGTGACCCCCACTGACTGTGGCCTGCTGGGCTCCTCTGACCATGGGATTTTCTTGGGTTGGAATGCTGGAGAAGGTTGCCATTTCCTACTCCAAGGGATATAATATATAATACGATAAATATAGTTAACACTGATGTATGTTATATATGAAAGTTGTTAAGAGAGTAAACCTAAGAGCTCTCATCATAAGAAAATGTTTTTTTTTTCATTTTGTATCTCTATGAGATGGATGTTCACTAAACTTACTGTGCTAATTATTTCATGATGTCCATAAGTAAAGGCATTATGCTGTACACCTTTTANAGAGTTCTCATCATAAGAAAATGTTTTTTTTTTTCATTTTGTATCTCTATGAGATGGATGTTCACTAAACTTACTGTGCTAATTATTTCATGATGTCCATAAGTAAAGGCATTATGCTGTACACCTTTTAAAGTGCTGTACAACAATTATATCTCAATAAAACTGGACAAGAAAAAAAAGAAACGTTTAAAAAAAAAAAAACCCAAGAAACAAAGTGTTACTCAGTAAAGTCTGACTCTTTGCGACCCCAGGGACTGTAGCCTTCTAGGCTCCTCCATCCATGGGATTTTCCAGGCAAGAAAAAACCCACTGGAGTGGGTTGTCATGCCCTTTTCCAGGAGATCGTCCTTATCCAGGGATGAAACCCCAGTCTCATATTACAGGCAGACTCTTTACCATTTGAGCTACCAGGGAAGTCCCTGAAAAGACAAAGGGCAGTAGCCAAATCCGGGAAGAGAACCCGCCTTTCTCCAGCGGTGTCCCTGTAGCGCCCTCTACTGACAAAACGTATATCACATTCAATGTAAAGAAGAAAACGGGGTCCAGTCCATTACGGCAGTTCAGTTCAGTCACTCAGTCGAGTCGTACTCTTTGCGACCCCATGGACTGCAGCACACCAGGCCTCGCTGTCCATCAACAACTCCCAGAGCTTGCTCAAACTCATACCATCGAGTCGGTGATGCCATCCAACCAACTCATCCTCTGTCGTCCCCTTCTCTTCCTGCCTTCAATCTTTCCCAGCATCAGGGTCTTTTCCAATGAGTCAATTCTTCGCATCAGGTGGCCAAATTATGGCAGAGTAGGCAGCAAGTAAGACAAACCCAAGTAAGATGGTAGGTGTTGCAAGAGGGCATCAGAGGGCAGACACACTGAAACCATACTCACAGAAAATAGTCAATCTAATCACACTAGGACCACAGCCTTGTCTAACTCAATGAAACTAAGCCATGCCCGCGCAGCAACCCAAGACAGGCGGGTCATGGTGGAGAGGTCTGACAGAATGTGGTCCACTGGAGAAGGGAATGGCAAACCACTTCAGTATTCTTGCCTTGAGAATCCCATGAACAGTATGAAAAGGCAAAATGATAGGATACTGAAAGAGGTACTCCCCAGGTCAGTAGGTACCCAATATGCTACTGGAGGTCAGTGGAGAAATAACTCCAGAAAGAACGAAGGGATGGATCCAAAGTAAAAACAATACCCAGCTGTGGATGTGACTGGTGATAGAAGCAAGGTCCAATGCTGTAAAGAGCAATATTGCATAGGAACCTGGAATGTTAGGTCCATGAATCAAGGCAAATTGGAAGTGGTCAAACAAGAGATGGCAAGA
>SJYW01033599.1:595532-620843 GCA_006410735.1 Raphicerus campestris
TTAATTTTAACTTAAAATTTTAATTTATTTATTATTAAATTAATTTAAATTTAGTTTAAAAAAATTAAATAGAAAAGGCCACCATGGGGGCTAATCCTGGAACATGTGGGAAAACGCCTTTGCTTCGGCAGCTGTGTGGCTTCCCTTGGTTAGGAGCAGAGAAACACCTAAATATGTCTTTCATGGATCACAACAGGCTACAAATAATTTGTTGAAAAAATAGTGCATCTCATGGGTCTTTTCAGTTTTACAGATAGAAAAATTCATCCAAAATTTTTAAAAGTGTGTTTGGTCTCAATGACTTCGTTTGGGTCTATAAAGTAATGGCACAGAGATGTGATCATTATTTGCATAATCAACTTTAGGTAAATAATTTCAAATTACTAAATTATATGTGTGTATATATCTATAGCTATATATCTTGCATAGCTGACTACNTATAATACTTTGGCCACCTGATGTGAAGAACTCACTCATTGGAAAAGACCCTGATGCTGGGAAAGATTGAAGGTAGGAGGAGAAAGGGACAACAGAGGATGAGATGGTTGGATGGTATCACCGACTCAATGGACATGAGTTTGAGTAAACTCCAGGAGTTGGTGATAGACAAGACAGGGAGGCCTGGGATGCTGCAGTCCATGGGGTTGCAAAGAGCTGGACGCGACTGAGCGACTGAACTGAACAAGTAAGGATTCTGCGGCACAGAGAGGTCAAGTAACTTGCCCAAAGTCACACAGCTAGCAGAGTCAGGAAGTCTGGTGGAGAGCCTGAGCATTAACACTTCACCCTAGTGTTGCTCTCTTGGTACACCACTTGAATCCAGGTTTTATGTTCCTATGTCTACTTTCTGCTGATGGGGACTACCTCCATTACCCTGGATTGCCACTCCTCTACACACAAATACTGGTTTTGTGAGTCAAAAACACAAAGTTGTCTGTTCCCATTCTCAACCCATATTCAGCATTTCCTTTGCTTTCTTCTCCTCCTCTCTGTTAATTCTGAACACACCCATCTCCCCGATGAGACTGGAAGTAACTGTGAGAACAGCAAATCTTCCCTTTTTCTCTTCCATACTCGAGAACATGGTGCAGTGGTCTGGACCTAACAGGTATTTCGTAAGTATTTGTTAAAGAAATAGAGAAGTTTTCCTGTTCTTTTCTTTAAGGTTAAGCTGCTAATAAGAGTTAAAAGCACTAAAATGCATCTGGCACTCTTGAGCTGGATTATGGGAAAAGTGAGTAGACAGTCCAGTCCAGCTATAGGAACACAGGCTTGGGTGAGCACCCAAAGAGACCTTGAACCTGGAGACTAAGTAATATTAATGTTTCCGGTGGTAGAGTGGCCAGTGGATAACAGATTGTGTTTAGGTAGGAGGAGGAAACATGATGTTAGGTGTAATAACACAGTTAACACTATTTTATAGCCTTTTAGGATAGTTCTTTTCTGAGAAGCTCTGTGGGTATTTAAAGATGGCCATGTGTTCTTTGCTCCTGTGTCATTCAGCACTGGAGTCCCATTTCCCTCCTCTTGAATCTGGGTTGGACTCCGTGATTGGCAGTGATTTGACCAGTTGAATGCAGAGGAAGTTGCGCCACGTGGTTTCCATGTCTCGGTCAGCAGGAGCCCATTGGCTTCCTCCTCAGCCTCTGGGAACGCTCACTCTTGGAACCCAGCCACCATGCTGTCAGGAAGCCCAAGGAGCTCCATGGAGAGGCCAACGTGCCAGGGAGCCAAGGCTGGGAGCCGCTGTCGAGGTCCCAGGCTAGAGCCAGCACCAATCTGCCAGTTAGGTGAAGAAGTCACCCTGGAGTGGACCCTGCTGCCCACCGAGCTACCGCAGCTGATGAATGTGGAGCAGAAATGCTCTGGCTCAGCAGGGCTTTCCCAAATTCCTGACTCGAAAACACTGTGAGCAAGTTGAAATTGTTGTTTTATGTCATAAGCAGCAGAGAGTAGCCATGATGTCATAATCAGCACAGTGACAAATAGCCACAAATACAGCCCATCAAAGAGCTTTTCATTTATACTTAACTTTCCCCCAAACATACCCATTAGTCCTACGTATTTGGCCTGCTCTCAGCCCTTGAGTCATGCGGTGCTTTGGAAAGAAACTGTTCACGTCATAGGTCATGGTTCAAAACTTTAACAAATGAGAAAAACAAAACAAAACTAAAGCAAAACCCTACAGCTCTATTATTCTAGGATCAAATTGTGAGGAAGTTAAAATGTGACACCCTGCACTGGAAAAATTCAATACACCATCCCGTGATTGCTTTAACCCCAGATTTATGGTATTAAGAAAAGTCTAGGCCTTTAACTAGATCAAATAGTTACTAGATCAGTTATTTCAGAGGAATGTTATAGACCTGATATAGGACCACCCCATAATATAATAGACAGAACAAGAATATCTTCCCACTTCTGACCCTTGAGGGGCTTCCCCGGTGGCTCAGTGGTAAAGAATATGCCTGCAGTGCAGAAGACCTGGGTTCAATCTCTGAGTCAGGAAGATCCCTTGGAGAAAGGATTGGCAAACCATTCCAGTATTCTTGCCTGGAGAATTCCATTGACTGGGGAGCCCTGGTGGACTACAGTCCACGGGGTTGCAAAAAAGTTGGACACAATTGAGCGACTAACAATTTCACTGACCCTTTAAGCCTATTACTAAGAACTGATTCATTTGTCTTTATAAAGTGCAAAACATAGTGGGAAGGTTAATAAATTAATAGAACTCTCAATCATTCACAAGTTAAATTAAGGAGCAAAATTCCAGTTTACTATGTAAGCACAGGGGGAAGTGGAGTAACTGCTGGAGGAATCAGTAGACAGCAGGAGGACCCCAGGCATCTGGGAGTCAGAGGAAGAAGTCTGGGAGACAAAAAGATGTGAAAAAGGGAAGTCAGGTGTGTCTGCGAACTTCTCTTCCTTTACTGGCATCTTTTAGGCAGACCAAGCTTCTGGGACTTACATGAGAACCTTTGATACGTACAAGTTTAGAGAGGGTTAATAAAACAGCTGAGAGTCCTCTGTTATTTTCTCCAGTTATTGCCTCATCATATTCTGCTTCCTCCCACTGTCACCTCTTTTCTGCCCCTTTCAAGTGCTCTTTAAAATTGAATTTGCTTGACCTCTTGGTGACTGTCATCCTCAGCTGAGCAGGGTATTCCTGTCTCTGCTCTCCCCAGGTGGCCTCAGATGCTCCTGGCCTTATAGCTTGTCAGCTCAGGATCAGAGTATTTGCAGAATAGTCAAAAAACCCTAAAAGAGATAGTTAAATGGATTTTTCTCCTCAGGGCTTGCATGAGCTATCTTCATACTTCTAGGGAAGCCCACATCACCAACCAAGTCTTTGAGGACATGGAAGAAGAAGTGCGTAGTTATTTTTACGTGGCCGTTCAGATGAGATATACATAGAGATATTTACATGGTTCAAATAACTTTCTCCACTGATTATTTCATTTCCCCTTGTGTCTTATGTTCCCTGGTGGCTCAGATGGTAAAGAGT
The DNA here is from genome assembly GCA_006410735.1 of Raphicerus campestris. Lineage (NCBI taxonomy): Eukaryota > Metazoa > Chordata > Mammalia > Artiodactyla > Bovidae > Raphicerus > Raphicerus campestris. The sequence continues at coordinate 599,038 of SJYW01033599.1, forward strand.
CTGCCTTCAGTGCAGGAGACCTGAGTTCAGTCCCTAGGTAGGGAAGATCTCCTGGAGAAGGGCATGGCTACCCACTCCAGTATTCTTGCCTGGAGAATTCCACTGGCTGAGGAGCCCTGGTGGGCTATAGTCGATGGGGTCACAAAGAGTCAGACATGATTGAGTCACACACACACACACACACACACACACACACACACACACACACACAGTATGTTTAATTAGTCACAGGGCAAAGACTATTCTGAAGAAAAAAGGGATATTTCCCCTCTGCCATGTGTCTACACCATTCCTCATGGGGGGCAGTGTTCTCTCTACAAATAAGGACCTATAACATTGATGTCCATCTCTTGCAAGGAAAGAAGAGATGAAACCTAGGGCTTGAGGTTGTGTTTCTATCAAAGCCCTTGCCTTCTTTTTATTTTTGTCCAACCTTGCATACCATGGCAGACTACCAATATCGGAGTTTTCCCCTCTGGGGCACACAATTAGACTGGTTTCCATCCTACAGCGTCTGTGTGAGGCCATGTGACTAATTCCTGCCAATGGGATCCCTCTCACAGAGGAGAAGTGTGTCCCTTAGAGTAATTAAACATTAGAACCAGGCGTTTCCCCTCAAATATCCTACAGACTGACTGTAAGACAACTCTTCTGAATTCGAAAGAGTCAGCTGGTTTACTGCTACTTGTAGGAACAAACTGGAAACCATCAACCTTTTAGCAATGGAACCTTGGGTGTGGCATCTTCGTGGTTTTACCCAACCATGTCTCCCATCCCGAATGGGAAAATCCACTTATAAGGGAAGGGACACATGGTCAGCTGATGGTTTTTAACATCCTGTCACAACTACATATTTAGCTGGACTGTCAATAAAAAATGAATGTGTCCTAAAAGTCCCTTGTCAGTTTTAGACCCATGTAACTTCCTTTAAAACATCACATGCCCCTTAAAAGAAGAAGCTATGCTTTTAAGCTATCTGAGAAGTGAATGTCTGTAACTGCTTTCAAATTTATGGGATTATAAGGTCAGGTCTTCCCATGCCCTAAAAATTGGAGTCCAACTTAAAATGGTTTTCCAGACTTAAATCACGACTGCTCTGACCAGCAAGCTCACAGCTTCCACTTTTTATATCAATTAAAATGTTCTTTTTCTCAGTTTCACCCTTCTCTCGCCCTTGTCTTTCTCTCCACCTCAACAAAATCACCGGTTTATCAAATCACCAATTTATCAAGTGACCGTTATGGAAACTTCACTAGAGCTGCTGTATTTTACTTTAAACATTGCCCACCCAGGGTGCCCCGCTGAGTGTGAGCAGATGTGTGCTTATTCTGTGCAATAGTCTAGAGGCGGAGCATGGGGCTCTGTGGTAGTCTGGGCAGTTCAGAAAGGCACGATTTTGTTTTGTTTTTCTTCCCTGATAGAAGGGATCCAGGCAACCCTGTGTATCAATGAGAAGTGGATTCAGAGTAGAGTTGACAGCCTCCCAGCCCCACTTCTGTCCTGTACCACCCCTTCTCCCTATCCACCCAGGGGTCTTCCAAGCTCCTCTTGCTATAAATTGAACTGTGTCCCTCGGAAGAAGATGTGTTGATGTCCTAATCACCAGTATCTCAGAATCTGACCTTATCTGGGGACAGGGTGTTTATGGAGGTAATCAACTTAAAATGAGGTCACGGGGGTGGGCTGTAATCCAAGATGACTGGTGTCCTTATAAAAAGGGGAAAGCTGGACACAGAGACAGAGATGTTCAGGGGAAAGAAGGCCATATGACGGGTGATGCAGCTACAAGCGAAGAAAAACCGAGAATCGCCCTAAACACTAGAAGCCAGAGGAGGCTGGCATGGAGTCTCCTCCAGAGACATCCGAGAAAGCACAAACTTGCTTTTGGACTTTGAGCCTCCAGAACTGAGACGACACATTTCTGTTTGGTTAAGCCAACCAGTTTTTGGTACCTTGTTAGAGCAGCCTTAGGAAATGAAATCTCCTCCCTTCCCAGCCCTTGAAACAATTGCTTTAGAGGCAGGGTCGTCCATCATCATACACCACTCCGGCAGCATCCCAGCTGGAAACGTTTCCTGCCTGTGCCCTCCAACTACCCAAACTTGCCCATCTTCTGTCCCACTTCTCCGTGGCCTTGGCCTCTGCAATGATTTAAGTAAAAATGAAGTGATTACCTAGGAACCAATGTGCAGTAAAGCAGGAAGGTGCTTTAATGCTGCTGCTGCTGCTGCTGCTGCTGCTAAGGCGCTTCAGTCGTGTCCGACTCTGTGCAACCCCATAGATGGCAGCCCACCAGGCTCCCCCGTCCCCAGGATTCTCCAGGCAAGAATACTGGAGTGGGCTGCCATTTCCTTCGCCAGTGCATGACAGGTTGTATATAACCTTTCCCAGAGGTTTCTTAGGAAGAAAACCTTACACTGACATGTCTCACACTGAAGCGTGAGTTCTCGCTGAGCATTTTATATCCTGTGCTTGGATTTATAAGACAATCAAAAAAAAGTATCAGTTTTCCATGTTTAAGATCAAAACTTCTGTTTTGCTATGGTTGTTATAATTGAATGCAGTTACTACAGAAGACATTATTTTTTAAAATTTATTTTTCCAACTTTACTGAGGTCTAACTGATAAAAAATTGCATATATTTGAGATATACTTTGTGATGTTTTATAATTTGATACATTGTGAAATGATTGCCACAACCAAGCTAATTAACGTATGTTATAAAATTAATATATGCTATAAGGCAATGGCACCCCACTCCAGTACTCTTGCCTGGAAAATCCCATGGACAGAGGAGCCTGGTAGGCTGCAGTCCATGGAGTCGCTAAGAGTTGGACACGACTGAGCGACTTCTTTCACTTTTCACTTTCACGCATTGGAGAAGGAAATGACAACCCACTCCAGTGTTCTTGCCTGGAGGGTCCCAGGGACACGGAGCCTGGTGGGCTGCCATCTATGGGGTCGCACAGGGTCGGACACGACTGAAGCGACTTAGCAGCAGCAGCATATAGTTAATTTAATGTTATATAGTTACCTTTATCTTTGGTGAGAGGACATTATGTTTTAAATGAATTTTTCAAGCTGAAGTTTGTAAGGCACTTTTTGTTTTCCTTTAAGAAGAGCCTATTTATTTCTCAATATTTAACAAATAAAAGGAGTGGTCAGAGAGGAAGCTGGCTGAGGGCAGTAACGGCACTCTTCCACCTTACCACTTGCCTGTTCTGATATGAGCTGGATCTCATGTGATGCGGAGCCAATTTGCTAGCTCATCGTTAGCCATTACATGTACATATACATTTGTTTGAGGTTTTTAGAACACAAAAAACATTGTTCATCTGTCTTTCTGCCCATTTAAACTGCCCATTTCTACATTGCACTCTCTTTCCCCCTCATGGAGCAAATATGTTGTGAGCTACTTTTAAAATCAATTATTCAGGGTCTTGGAGGCTGGAAGATGGAGCAGAAGTTCCCTGGAGTATTCCAAAGTAAACATCACATTATAAATGAAGAGCTCTTTATAAATAGGCCGAAGGGATGGGGAATAGAAATATAAGTGGATGGGCTAGATTCCAATCCCCGCCTAACCTCCAAGAAAACTTTTTTCACCAGCATGAACCTGAGCATACCTGCTGGGAAAGTGCTTGAGAATCCTTGAGGGTGATGCCCCTGCCTCTGAGTCAAGTGAAAAGGGTCTCTGATGCATGCTGCATGTGAGTGTTGGGAAAGAATCCGCTTCTCCAGGCCTGGTTCCTCCCTCTGAGCATCATTGGCCAGGAAAGAAGACATGCTCCTTTGCCGAGGTTGCACAGAGGGGAGGGCGGGCCAGAGTACGAGGGAAAGGTGGGCTGGGTGGCCTCTGTCTAACAGGAGGTCCCCTCCAGGCTGCCTTCCCAAGGCCTGATTTCTAGCCCTCCCAAGGCCCGTCTGGGGCAGAGGGCCTTAGCAGCTGCCTGGAGGAAGGTTTAGACAAGCAGGAGAGCAGGCTATGGTCTGACAGGATGAAAGCTTGATCCATGATTTTGTTTGGAATGGAAAGATATACAAGGTTATGGTTAGATTCCTCATTACTCTGTTTTCAAAGCAGGAGGCACCTCCTATGGATCAGGCCTCCGAAAGGGCCTTCTAGGGGCCATGGGCCATTTTTTTTCTCTCTTTAGAAAATAATTAGGTGTAGAAGCCATCTTGAAAACATCTTCTTACTGGACCTCTGGGAGTAGCAAGGATTGACCAGGTCTTGGCTGAGGAATGACAGGTTACATAATCTTTTACCAGGTACTAGAAAATCCATCTTAAACACAATTGCACAAANTTGCCTGGAGAATCCCACGGACGGGGGATCCTGGTGGGCTGCCGTCTATGGGGTCGCACAGAGTTGGACATGACTGAAGTGACTTAGCAGCAGCAGCAGCTAAACAACAATAATACATTTTAAAATTTTGAATACACTATTTTCAAAAGTGTAAAAATAAGCCATCTTTAAGCAAACTCTCTACAGAAAGATAATACCTGAGAAATGGGGTTTAGCAAACATTTTTCCATAAGGGGCTAGAGAGTAATATTTTTAGACTTTGTGAGCCATATACTTTCTGTTCCAACTACTCAACTCTNTTTCAAAAGTGTAAAAATAAGCCATCTTTAAGCAAACTCTCTACAGAAAGATAATACCTGAGAAATGGGGTTTAGCAAACATTTTTCCATAAGGGGCTAGAGAGTAATATTTTTAGACTTTGTGAGCCATATACTTTCTGTTCCAACTACTCAACTCTGCAAGTATAATGTGAAAGCAGCAATAGGCAATATGTAAATGAATGATTGTAGCTATATTTTAATAAAACTTTAAAGATATTTTTTTCCTTATTATTTATTTGCTTCTGCAGGACGTTTAGTTGCGGCATGTAAGATCTAGTTTCCTGATCAGGGATTGAACCTGGGACCCTGCGTTGGAGTCTTCGCCACTGGACCACCAGGGAAGTCCCCCGGTAAAACTTTGTTTACATAACCAGTTGGTGGGCTGGGCTTGGCCGATGGTTTGCTGATCTCCGCCTTAGGATAAGCCTTGCAAATTCCATTGCCTACAGTAAATCTGGTTGTGGGGTCCCCGACAAATTAGTAGGCACATTTTCCATTCAGCCCTGGCTGAGGGTGTTCACACAGATCTGCGCACAGCCTGGCCAGATCCTTCTGCTTTTTCAAAACAGCTGGAAACGTGTATTTTTATGTGAGGGTTTCCGATTTTCTTAAATGTGGCAATTCATTCAGACAACCACCACCCTGGGCACCCAGTGGAACCCCTTGGCAGACTGCACCTGGCAATGTCACACAGCTTGTGTTCAGAGCAATTTTTAAAATTAACCAATGTGCTCAAGATAACAGATGTGGATATTTCTACCATTATCCTTTTTGTCTGTTTTAATTGAATAAGTTTGACATGTAACATCGTATAAGAGTAAGTATACAGGCTGTTACTTTAATACACTTATATGTTGTAATATGATTGCCAGCATCTTGATATTTGTCACATTACATAATGATAGTACTCTAAGATTGTCTCTATTCATTACCCTATGAGTTAGATCTCTATGGCTTATTTACTACTTGTTATCATTAGCCTTCTTAATATATGAAGACTCTTAACAGAGCACTGATCAGTGGCAGTTCTTTATGTATATTAGTTTATGAATTCTCACAATCACCGGTTCAGCTTAGGCTACGAGAGGGTAAGTAGCTTGCCCAAGGTCACACAGCTAACATGTGGCGCAGCTGGAATTGGAATGTAGGCAGCATGAAGGCGGCATGGCGTCTATGCATGAGACTGCTGTGCTATCCCTGCCTCCCTTCTGGGGCTACTGCTCTCTTTTCACCTGGAACTAAGCTTCAGCAACAGTGATAGAAGGAGAGAGAAAGACTCTTATTCTCTCTCTTCTATCTGGACTCAGGGTTCAAGGTCTTCCCTTCCCAGTCAAACTATGCTTTCTGTTCTGGGGACTTGGGGCTCTGGGGAAATGTCATGTCTGAGACACCTTCCTTGGTGGCCTCAGAAGCACGCATCCAGCAAGTGTCAACTCAGAGGTTTGGGTCCTGTTTGTATTTTATTAATATTATAATTATTTTTCTGTAAAGTAAATCTTTTTCTGCTCTGGTATTTGCATTAATTCACCATACAATATTTGGTTTAGTTATTCACCTTGCTTTTCTAATTTCTCTTAGTAAGCTCCAAGCAAATGACTTCAGACATATATGGAAAGATTTTTTTCCTTAAAGTCATAGTACTGAATTTAGGGAAAGGAAAAGGATGAAAATTGCTTTGACGAGACAGTAAGAATTCGTATCTAACTTTGATGAGTGGAATGCACACTGCTTTTGAGAAAGAGGTGTAAATTTATCTGTTCTCTAGGCAACTTAAAAGAAATTGCAGAATAGATACTTGTATCATTTTTCTGAAATGCAACTACAAGTTTTACTGTTGATTTTTGAAAATGCTCGGTAATTTCAACTGCAACAGAAATGTAGAAGGCTGGGGTGGGAGGAGGGAGGGGGCTTCGGCACTGGGAGGCCGTGTACACCTGTGGCTGATTCATGTCAATGTATGGCAAAACCAATACAGTATTGTAATGTAGAATAAAGTATTAAAAAAATTTTTTTAAAGTAAAAAAAGTAAAAAAAAAAAAAGATCAAATTACACCTCTGGACTTAAACTAGACCTTGTCTAATGCAATACATATCTGCCTGAGCCTGGTCTAAAAAAAAAAAAGAAGAAAAAGAAAAAAAAATGCAAATACCTCTGGGAGGCCAGTGGAGTTATCAGTCATACATAATTTAGTGTGGCTTTCATATTCAGCAAGCCTTTCCTTCTAAAGCCCAGGGAAGCCAGATTCTTCTGGGAAAGGAGAATAGACAGTTTTGGAATTCCAGGGTCATGTGAGGCTTATGGCAAGCAGGGAGTGTGGCTTTACGATAAAAACAGGGTTTTCCTGGAACTGTCCCAGTTTTAAAACGGAAAGTCCCGTGTTGCAGCAACCTTCTCAGTCCTGGGCAAACTGGGACACACTGGCGACCCTAAACTACGATTTCCTGCCTGGCCGTGTGACCCCACGCCCTCCCCTCCCCACAGCTAAGCCTTCCCCACCTCTACTTGCAGGTGTGACCCCCAGCTCTAAACAGCCTCCTTCATTGTTCTCTAGATTTCCTTCATCCCAAGGATCGCCTGGATGCTTATAAAAACACAGATTCCCAAGCTGCACTTGCTTGAGGTAGGTGTTGGGAATCCGTGAGTGCACCAAGAATAAGGGGAGAAGTTTGGCAGACAAGCCCTGGGTAGCCCAAATTCAGGGGCTACTCAAGGACTTCTGGTCCAATAACCAGGAGAGTCAGCAGTGATGCCTGAGTTCTGTGGTCTGACTTAGACTGTAGCCCACTGGGAGCATCTAGGTTTCCAGAAGACTTTGCACTCACAAAGATCAGGGACTGTCTGAATCCTTTGTTCAGAGGCTGACCTTTCCCATCAGCAGACAGAGGTCTCTGTGGCTTCCTGCTTTTCTGAATGTCGTAAAGAGCTTGTTCTGGTTAGTCCACTTTTCTGACTCTGTACTCTGACGTCACCTGCCCGCCCAGAAGGTGACCTCTTGCCTGTCACCAGCTTCTGTAGCATAACGTCCACCTCTACCTGCAGGAGAAACCCCTCTCCTTCGAGTCCTCACTGTCCTGGCCTCTTCCAGTTTCTCCCACAGACTGCATTTAACCCTTTTCTGTCCAGATGTTTTAAGGGATTCACCAGCATAAGAAGAATATAAAAGGCAGGGGATACTTCTGAAGTGGAGGAGGGCGGGGGTGAGCCCCTGAACTGACTGCTGAGGTTGAATTCCAGTTGTGTGACCTTGGGCCTCAGTTCTTCATCTGTAAAATGGGGTCACTAGCAGTGCTGTATAACGTCATCACATCGTTGGCAGGGTTCAATGACAAGATATCTGTAAAGCTGTTAGCACCGTTTCTGACACATACAGAACTCTCTGTAAATGTTAACTGTCACCCTCGATGTTATTATCCCTGGTGCTCTCATCACAATGATTGTTGCAATGACTATTCTTACCAGGAAGTAGGCGAAAGGCACAGAAAATAAGGTAAGGTAGGAAGAGGTCCTTTATCTTTCTAAAGAATTGTCAAGGGCTTCCTCTGTACCTTGGAATTTTAAAGATACACTCTCCCTCTTCTGCATCTCCATCCAACTCATCAACACAAAAGATTACTGTCATGTTTTTAACATGAACATCAAGATCTATGATCTTCCATTCAGTGGCAAGGAGTTAATACCCAAACCCTTCTAGAAAATTCTGGCTATATTATTATTATTATACATTTGACCTCTTCTTAGAGGACCAAGAATTGGAGCTAAGATTATTAGGTTCAGTAAAGATATATTGGTGGCCTGCTCTATGAATGTGGCCCTCTTTTATACTATAAAGTCCCAGCACCCAAATCACATTTGAGATTTAAAGATATAACAACTGCTACCCAACCACCAAATATTATCATGTTTTGCCCCAAGTCAGCGCACTGGAGTACTCTTCAAAGGGAAATACATTTACATGAATCAATTTTATCTTTCCTATCAAAGAAAGCCAATCAGATTATTTCAGCCCAGGGAATCTATTATTAGAGGAATAATTTTGCCTTCTTGCTCTTGCTCATTGATGAGCAAGATTCATCTTATTTATAATACTCACATGAAAGGCAAGGCCCCCAGCAGATGAAAGAAAGCCAGTTGCCTCAGCAGAACACTTCAGAAGCACACTCTTATGAGCTGACAATGGGGCTGGTTTTCCAAGGTCTCTCCGGATGGAACTGCTGGAGCAGAGGAGGGTCAATTGCACTGTTAATTCAAGAACTGCTGAGTGCTCCAAAGTGTGATTTTAGCCATACACAGTCTCGACCCTTGGACTTTCGCATTGCTGAGACCTGCATCAACAGCTCATGCTTTCCAGGGGTGGGAGAAGCATTCTGATAACAAGCTTTACAGGCTTCCCATCACAGCCAGTGTAGCACAGGTACTATGAATTCAGAAGGTCTGGACCAAATATGCCTCCTGCCATACCAATAAACAAAGGAACCTGCAGCCATCCAGCCACCAGCCCCTGCAGCCCCCAGCTGTGCACCCTGAGGATTCAGGATGGAAAAAAACCAGGAAACTGGCCCTAAATAGTGAAGGTGCCTAACAAAGGAATCATTTCGATGTGCCCAGGCTATTGCATCTTCCTACATATCATCTTGAGATATCTGATTTTTTAAACAGTAATCTTCTGATGTTCTGACTACCTGGTTTTTGCTGCAAAACTCCAAGTATCCTGACTTCTCCCTGACCTCTTTGGAGCAGTCCCTTGGAGCTATCTGAGAGGCTACCTCCTGGGCGCAAGTCCTCAGAAAGGCCACTGAATAAAAGATAATTCTCAGTTTTTAGGTTGTGCTTATTTTTCAGTCAACAGAGAGATGGGGCCCACTCTCGGTGGGACTGATGTTCTTTGAACCTGTAAGGTAAGTAAAGGAGGTGCCCTGAGAGCCCCCTCGAGTCCCAGATCTCAGACTTCTCACCGAAATGCAGATGACGTCATTTCAGTCAGAGATGTACTTTTCCAAGGGAGAAGCTAGTGCCTCTCAGAGACAGCCCATACTCCATCGGTAATAAAGCATGTAGGTGACCACCACGTGACTGTGTGCCTTCGACCGGGTTCCACGGTGCAGGAATGAAGAGGTGCCCCTTCCGGGCAGTGGACTGAGGCTCTGGGGGGCCCAGCTGCCCCAAGACTCTTTGAAAAGCTCACTCTCATGGGTGTCAACTGGGCATGTGTCTATTCAGACTACTTCCACTCTGGTCTCCTCTTCCTTGGGCATCCTGTTAGACACCAGCATGCTTAGCACTTTAGTAAGCGTTAGGGCAGCATCCGTAGCTAGAGCNAAAAAAAAAAAAGAAGAAAAAGAAAAAAAAATGCAAATACCTCTGGGAGGCCAGTGGAGTTATCAGTCATACATAATTTAGTGTGGCTTTCATATTCAGCAAGCCTTTCCTTCTAAAGCCCAGGGAAGCCAGATTCTTCTGGGAAAGGAGAATAGACAGTTTTGGAATTCCGGGGTCATGTGAGGCTTATGGCAAGCAGGGAGTGTGGCTTTACGATAAAAACAGGGTTTTCCTGGAACTGTCCCAGTTTTAAAACGGAAAGTCCCGTGTTGCAGCAACCTTCTCAGTCCTGGGCAAACTGGGACACACTGGCGACCCTAAACTACGATTTCCTGCCTGGCCGTGTGACCCCACGCCCTCCCCTCCCCACAGCTAAGCCTTCCCCACCTCTACTTGCAGGTGTGACCCCCAGCTCTAAACAGCCTCCTTCATTGTTCTCTAGATTTCCTTCATCCCAAGGATCGCCTGGATGCTTATAAAAACACAGATTCCCAAGCTGCACTTGCTTGAGGTAGGTGTTGGGAATCCGTGAGTGCACCAAGAATAAGGGGAGAAGTTTGGCAGACAAGCCCTGGGTAGCCCAAATTCAGGGGCTACTCAAGGACTTCTGGTCCAATAACCAGGAGAGTCAGCAGTGATGCCTGAGATCTGTGGTCTGACTTAGACTGTAGCCCACTGCGAGCATCTAGGTTTCCAGAAGACTTTGCACTCACAAAGATCAGGGACTGTCTGAATCCTTTGTTCAGAGGCTGACCTTTCCCGTCAGCAGACAGAGGTCTCTGTGGCTTCCTGCTTTTCTGAATGTCGTAAAGAGCTTGTTCTGGTTAGTCCACTTTTCTGACTCTGTACTCTGACGTCACCTGCCCGCCCAGAAGGTGACCTCTTGCCTGTCACCAGCTTCTGTAGCATAACGTCCACCTCTACCTGCAGGAGAAACCCCTCTCCTTCGAGTCCTCACTGTCCTGGCCTCGTCCAGTTTCTCCCACAGACTGCATTTAACCCTTTTCTGTCCAGATGTTTTAAGGGATTCACCAGCATAAGAAGAATATAAAAGGCAGGGGATACTTCTGAAGTGGAGGAGGGCGGGGGTGAGCCCCTGAACTAACTGCTGAGGTTGAATTCCAGTTGTGTGACCTTGGGCCTCAGTTCTTCATCTGTAAAATGGGGTCACTAGCAGTGCTGTATAACGTCATCACATCGTTGGCAGGGTTCAATGACAAGATATCTGTAAAGCTGTTAGCACCGTTTCTGACACATACAGAACTCTCTGTAAATGTTAACTGTCACCCTCGATGTTATTATCCCTGGTGCTCTCATCACAATGATTGTTGCAATGACTATTCTTACCAGGAAGTAGGCGAAAGGCACAGAAAATAAGGTAAGGTAGGAAGAGGTCCTTTATCTTTCTAAAGAATTGTCAAGGGCTTCCTCTGTACCTTGGAATTTTAAAGATACACTCTCCCTCTTCTGCATCTCCATCCAACTCATCAACACAAAAGATTACTGTCATGTTTTTAACATAAACATCAAGATCTATGATCTTCCATTCAGTGGCAAGGAGTTAATACCCAAACCCTTCTAGAAAATTCTGGCTATATTATTATTATTATACATTTGACCTCTTCTTAGAGGACCAAGAATTGGAGCTAAGATTATTAGGTTCAGTAAAGATATATTGGTGGCCTGCTCTATGAATGTGGCCCTCTTTTATACTATAAAGTCCCAGCACCCAAATCACATTTGAGATTTAAAGATATAACAACTGCTACCCAACCACCAAATATTATCATGTTTTGCCCCAAGTCAGCGCACTGGAGTACTCTTCAAAGGGAAATACATTTACATGAATCAATTTTATCTTTCCTATCAAAGAAAGCCAATCAGATTATTTCAGCCCAGGGAATCTATTATTAGAGGAATAATTTTGCCTTCTTGCTCTTGCTCATTGATGAGCAAGATTCATCTTATTTATAATACTCACATGAAAGGCAAGGCCCCCAGCAGATGAAAGAAAGCCAGTTGCCTCAGCAGAACACTTCAGAAGCACACTCTTATGAGCTGACAATGGGGCTGGTTTTCCAAGGTCTCTCCGGATGGAACTGCTGGAGCAGAGGAGGGTCAATTGCACTGTTAATTCAAGAACTGCTGAGTGCTCCAAAGTGTGATTTTAGCCATACACAGTCTCGACCCTTGGACTTTCGCATTGCTGAGACCTGCATCAACAGCTCATGCTTTCCAGGGGTGGGAGAAGCATTCTGATAACAAGCTTTACAGGCTTCCCATCACAGCCAGTGTAGCACAGGTACTATGAATTCAGAAGGTCTGGACCAAATATGCCTCCTGCCATACCAATAAACAAAGGAACCTGCAGCCATCCAGCCACCAGCCCCTGCAGCCCCCAGCTGTGCACCCTGAGGATTCAGGATGGAAAAAAACCAGGAAACTGGCCCTAAATAGTGAAGGTGCCTAACAAAGGAATCATTTCGATGTGCCCAGGCTATTGCATCTTCCTACATATCATCTTGAGATATCTGATTTTTTAAACAGTAATCTTCTGATGTTCTGACTACCTGGTTTTTGCTGCAAAACTCCAAGTATCCTGACTTCTCCCTGACCTCTTTGGAGCAGTCCCTTGGAGCTATCTGAGAGGCTACCTCCTGGGCGCAAGTCCTCAGAAAGGCCACTGAATAAAAGATAATTCTCAGTTTTTAGGTTGTGCATATTTTTCAGTCAACAGAGAGATGGGGCCCACTCTCGGTGGGACTGATGTTCTTTGAACCTGTAAGGTAAGTAAAGGAGGTGCCCTGAGAGCCCCCTCGAGTCCCAGATCTCAGACTTCTCACCGAAATGCAGATGACGTCATTTCAGTCAGAGATGTACTTTTCCAAGGGAGAAGCTAGTGCCTCTCAGAGACAGCCCATACTCCATCGGTAATAAAGCATGTAGGTGACCACCACGTGACTGTGTGCCTTCGACCGGGTTCCACGGTGCAGGAATGAAGAGGTGCCCCTTCCGGGCAGTGGACTGAGGCTCTGGGGGGCCCAGCTGCCCCAAGACTCTTTGAAAAGCTCACTCTCATGGGTGTCAACTGGGCATGTGTCTATTCAGACTACTTCCACTCTGGTCTCCTCTTCCTTGGGCATCCTGTTAGACACCAGCATGCTTAGCACTTTAGTAAGCGTTAGGGCAGCATCCGTAGCTAGAGCTGTAGACCCCTTGAGAGCAGAGGCTGTGTGCTGTTCCTCTTTGGGTCTCTCGCAGCCCCTGTAACCCCAGTGGCTGAAGAAGATGAAGGTGATGTGTTGAGGATGGTGAAACCGTGGGCAATCATTAGTTAAACCAATTTCACCTATAACTTGCCTTCACTAATGACGATTGCTTTAATTATTGTCACTGAAGTCTTGCATGTCCTCCAAGCAGCACATAGCTTTAACAGTGAGGTGTTCTTCCAAGGAGTTTTCCAGGAACTTGAGAGTCAGTTGTGTCTAGTTTAAGCCGAGCTGGTTAAGACTGGAGAGGACCATGCCCCTTCAACTGGGCCTGTGCGAGTGTCCACTCAGATCTTTTGAACATGGGGAGCCCTGTGGCTTATTACACCTGTGCAGAACAATCGCTGCACCTTTCTTCAATACCCTTCCCCACGCTCCTCCTGTCCCCAGGCCTCTGTTGGGACCATCATGCTTTTTCATTCTTTATCCCATACAGGCCCCTCGCCGCATGCCTTTGGGGAGGTGGATTTGAGGTTTGTTCTCACCTCTCTTTGCTGGAATGCTTTGCATATACACTTTCTCCTTGGCTCAAACCTCAGTGTCTCAGGGTTTTGGCTTGCTGCACACCAGGCCACAAGTGATCCTGGTTCAGTAACAATAGTGTTGATGAAGACGTGCTAGCAGCAAGGGTAACCAACATCCATGGACTGCCAAAGCCAGGGCAAAGCCCTTTTCATGGGTCTTCTCATTTCATTCTCCCAGGAACCCATTAAGACAAATGAAGAAACTGAGGCCAGTAAAGGATAAACGGGGTTAAGGTTATTGTACTGGGTTGTATAATGTCCTCCAAAATTCATGCCCATCTGGAATCTGTGAATAGGACCTTATTTGGAAATAAGGTCTTTGAAGAATCCATTAGTTCAGTTGCAATGAGGTTGTAGGGGAGGAAAACATGGCTTTCCGTTGACCCTCCTAAGTTCTCAGCTGGGGCTCCTGTAATCAAAGACAGATTCACAAGAGAATCAATCAACAGAAGCTTATTATCATGCATACCTTCTGTATACATGGGAGACACCCACAGAAAAGAGATTAACTCTCAGAGGTGGCTTAGAATTTGGCATTAAATAAATAGAGTTAGGAAGATCCTCTGGAAGAGGGCATGGCAACTCACACCAGGATTCTTGCCTGGAGGATCCCACGGACAGAGGAACCTGACCCATGAGGTTCAACAGAGTCATACTGACTGAAGCAACTTAGCAGGCAGGCAGCACCACCTTTGACCAAGGACAAGGAGTTGTGGAGGAGGCTGGTTATAGGAAGGTAACCAAGAAAAATTTTAAGGTGAGCCTTAAATGCAGTGGTTGTTGTCTTCACAAAAGGAGGGAAATTTGCACACGCCCAGGGGATACACTCAGGGAAGACTCACCATGTGAAAATGCAAACAGACTGGAACTCTGCTGCCAAAACTGAGCAATGCCAGGGACTACTGGCAACCACAGGATGTGCCGACTGGAAGAAAATGCACAACCTAAAAGCTGAGAATTATTTTTTATTTGTTGGACAAAACTGAGGACAGAAATGCAGAACACAGCCTCTCAGATAGCTCTAAGAGACTGCTCTGAAGAGGTAAGGGAGGGGCCAGCATAGTTTTTGCAACAAACACCAGATAGTGAAACTTCAAAATATCACTGTTAATTGAAGAAAAACCAGATATTTTAAGTTAATGAATTTAAACACTTTAATATGAATGGGAAGATGCAGGATTTGGGGCTCTTCAAAATCATTCCTTGCAAGTGCATCGTAACTATGTAGGGTCAGTATCCTGCTTTTCTCCATCCTGCATCCCCTCAGGGCTCACCATCCAGGGTGATGGTAGTGACTGATGGCCACCACAGCCTTTGATTTTTGATACAGCAGCAACATTTTTCATTTCACAGAAGAGAGAGAGCTGGCCAGATCTTCCCTCAGGGCCCTCTGTAGGAACCGACCCAGCTCATATCTTGATTTCAGACCTCTGGTTCCTGGGACTCCAAGAGAATAAATGTCTGTTGTTTCAAGCCACCTAGTTTGTGGCAGCTTGTTACAGCAGCCCTTGCAGAGGACCTAGGTCACACAGGAGTCTTACAGATCCATGGTTAACTAACTGACCTGAGAGCAGTGACCGGAACCAGCCCACAATTCAGCTTCCCCACCAGAAAGATCTGGATGATGTCAGCTGATATGAGAAGCCAACAGAGTGACGCTTTTGTCATCCGTGGTGCTCAGCGTACCTTGTTGCTGTGTTAAAGCATTTCACAAAGCATAGCAATCCAAGTGTTTGATGTGCACAGAGCACCTCTGGAAGCATTAACCAGGGGGCCCTGAGCCCCAGGCACCTTCCCCTGGTAGCTCTGTAACCCTCGATGGAATGTGAGTGGCCCCCAGAAATGATCCTGCCCAACCCCCATCTTTCAGGTTCTATGAACTGGCGAGCAATGTCATTGAATCGGGGATGATGGGTTGTGCCCATGGTGGCCTGAAATGCAGAAAGCAGCACGTTCAGGAGCAGGAAGCAGGTGTGAAATCTATTTCTAGCAAGTTCAAGTGGAACCGCACTCATGCAGGCCACCCCACCCCCTTTCCCACCTAAGTCTTTCAGCAAGAAAATCATGACAGTTCTCCGTTTCTCTAATGCACTGTAATGTGCAGCATTTGCAGGGGATGAAATTGCCACGCAGGGATCTTGAACACTGGGCTCTCGGGAGCCTGTGCAGACCCGTCAGGAGGGCTGTCAGCATCTCCTGCCCAGCCCGGCTCCTGCCAGCATCCTAATGGACCTGAACCACTCGCCTTCTTTTAACTCACAGAATTGTATGTTTTTCTGCTCTCACTCCTCCCCTTAGCTAGATTTCTTTTTACCCCAATATACCCATGTTGACTCAGAAGGAAATTTTAATAGGGAAGAAATCAAATCTTTACCTCACTAGGAGGCAGACGGGCCGTGGTGAGGTCGGAAAGTGTTCCCAATTAAAGGACAGGAAAAAAAAGAAGACTGTGGCAGGCAGGCCACAGGGAGATGTTTTCATTTATTCAGAAAGTCACCTAATAGAACCAGTCTGTCAGAAACATTAAGCAGGCAATGGCACGGGTTTAGAACAAAGACTATAGTTGCAAACAGGAGCACACGTGTTCTGGGNTTTTTGATACAGCAGCAACATTTTTCATTTCACAGAAGAGAGAGAGCTGGCCAGATCTTCCCTCAGGGCCCTCTGTAGGAACCGACCCAGCTCATATCTTGATTTCAGACCTCTGGTTCCTGGGACTCCAAGAGAATAAATGTCTGTTGTTTCAAGCCACCTAGTTTGTGGCAGCTTGTTACAGCAGCCCTTGCAGACGACCTAGGTCACACAGGAGTCTTACAGATCCATGGTTAACTAACTGACCTGAGAGCAGTGACCGGAACCAGCCCACAACTCAGCTTCCCCACCAGAAAGATCTGGATGATGTCAGCTGATATGAGAAGCCAACAGAGTGACGCTTTTGTCATCCGTGGTGCTCAGCGTAGCTTGTTGCTGTGTTAAAGCATTTCACAAAGCATAGCAATCCAAGTGTTTGATGTGCACAGAGCACCTCTGGAAGCATTAACCAGGGGGCCCTGAGCCCCAGGCACCTTCCCCTGGTAGCTCTGTAACCCTCGATGGAATGTGAGTGGCCCCCAGAAATGATCCTGCCCAACCCCCGTCTTTCAGGTTCTATGAACTGGCGAGCAATGTCATTGAATCGGGGATGATGGGTTGTGCCCATGGTGGCCTGAAATGCAGAAAGCAGCACGTTCAGGAGCAGGAAGCAGGTGTGAAATCTATTTCTAGCAAGTTCAAGTGGAACCGCACTCATGCAGGCCACCCCACCCCCTTTCCCACCTAAGTCTTTCAGCAAGAAAGTCATGACAGTTCTCCGTTTCTCTAATGCACTGTAATGCGCAGCATTTGCAGGGGATGAAATTGCCACGCAGGGATCTTGAACACTGGGCTCTCGGGAGCCTGTGCAGACCCGTCAGGAGGGCCGTCAGCATCTCCTGCCCAGCCCGGCTCCTGCCAGCATCCTAATGGACCTGAACCACTCGCCTTCTTTTAACTCACAGAATTGTATGTTTTTCTGCTCTCACTCCTCCCCTTAGCTAGATGTTTTTTTTTACCCCAATATACCCATGTTGACTCAGAAGGAAATTTTAATAGGGAAGAAATCAAATCTTTACCTCACTAGGAGGCAGACGGGCCGTGGTGAGGTCGGAAAGTGTTCCCAATTAAAGGACAGGAAAAAAAAGAAGACTGTGGCAGGCAGGCCACAGGGAGATGTTTTCATTTATTCAGAAAGTCACCTAATAGAACCAGTCTGTCAGAAACATTAAGCAGGCAATGGCACGGGTTTAGAACAAAGACTATAGTTGCAAACAGGAGCACACGTGTTCTGGGGGATCTGAGCTAGATGGCAGGTCTGTTTATTAACACACCTGGGAGCAGAGATGCCCAGATTGGTTAGACTGGATTGAGAGCCGCTTTTCTTGAATCCACTGTGCCTGGGAACACCTGTCTGCTTGAGATAAGAGAAGGGGCCCAGGAAGGTGGCAGAATCTGCATCTCGCCTGGTCAGACCAGATATCGGGGTTGGCTCTTTCTAGCAGAGCTGTGTGGCTTTCCATCCCCGGTGTATTGATTGATAATGTTATTTGTTTAGAGCTAATATATGCCGTACTATCTACGTTTCCTTGTTCTAAAACCTCCCTGAGTCTTCTCAGTGAGTGGGAGCTAGCTGCTGTTGACATCTCCAGGTCACTGGTTAGCAAACTGTCCCAAGGTTAAGCATCAGCTTATAGTGATTAATATTTGGACCCAGACAGACAGTCCGGAATTAGCAGGCAATGCTGGCTTGCNCTCTTTCTAGCAGAGCTGTGTGGCTTTCCATCCCCGGTGTATTGATTGATAATGTTATTTGTTTAGAGCTAATATATGCCATACTATCTACGTTTCCTCGTTCTAAAACCTCCCTGAGTCTTCTCAGTGAGTGGGAGCTAGCTGCTGTTGACGTCCCCACGTCACTGGTTAGCAAACTGTCCCGAGGTTAAGCATCAGCTTATAGTGCTTAATATTTGGACCCAGACAGACAGTCCGGAATTAGCAGGCAATGCTGGCTTGCTAATCCACTGGCCTCTTATCAGAGGAAGAGCAAATTTTCATTCCAGAAGTATCTGCCAAGATTCTGAGTGCTGTGCTGGTGCAGGGGTGGGGAAAGAGGGTAGAAATGTGAATAAACACTTGTCAAGCCTTCAGAAATCCATCTTCTGCTGGAGAAGACAGACAGCGACAATGGAGAGATGACAGGTCAGGCGGGGACCCCCAGAGGGTCAATGGATCCAACCTCGTGCTGGTGGAACTGGACAGGCTTCCAGGGGAAGTGGATCTCGCAGGATGAAGGAGGAGTCTGTGGGCAGAGCATGCACACGGTCTGTGTGGTGTGTGTGTGTAGCAAGGGCGGTATACGTGTGTATGAGCTTGTGAGGTGTGTGTGTGTGTGTGTGTGTGTTTATTATNGTGGGGAAAGAGGGTAGAAATGTGAATAAACACTTGTCAAGCCTTCAGAAATCCATCTTCTGCTGGAGAAGACAGACAGCAACAATGGAGAGATGACAGGTCAGGCGGGGACCCCCAGAGGGTCAATGGATCCAGCCTCGTGCTGGTGGAACTGGACAGGCTTCCAGGGGAAGTGGATCTCGCAGGATGAAGGGGGAGTCTGTGGGCAGAGCATGCACAGGGTCTGTGTGGTGTGTGTGTGCAGCAAGGGCGGTATACGTGTGTATGAGCTGTGTGAGGTGTGTGTGTGTGTTTATTATGTGCCACATATGGTTTTATGTGTGTGTCTCTGAGGTGTGAGAGTCTTCCCTGGTGGCTCAGACAGTAAAGAACCCGCCAGCAATGTAAGAGACCGAGGTTCGATCCCTGGGTCAGGAAGATTCCCCTGGAGAAAGGAATGGCAACCCACTCCAGTATTCTTGCCTGGAGAATTCCATGGACAGAGGAGCCTGGTAGACTACAGTCCATAGGTTGCAAAGAGTTGAACACGACTGAGTGACTAACACTTTCGCTTTTTCACTGAGGTGTGGATGTGTGTATAACATGTGGGGTGTGTGTGCTTGAGTGTGGTATGAGGTGTGTGTGGTATGAAGCATGTCAGTGTATGAGGTAGGTATGTACAGTTATTCCTTGGTATCATCAGGGGATTAATTCTAGGACACTCCCACCATGGGTACCCAAATCTGAGGACATTCAGCTCTCTTATATAAGATGTCGTAGTATTTGCATATAACCTATATACATCCTCCCATATACTTTAAAACATCTCCAAATTACTTATAATACCTAACACAATGTAAATGGTATTTAAATAGTTGTAAATACAATGTAAATACCATGTAAATAGTTGCTAGTGTGCAACAAATTTAAATTTTCCATTTTGGAACTTTCTAGAATTTTTTTTTCCAAATATTTTTGATCTGTGGCTGGTTGAATCCATGCATGTGGAACCAAGAGATATGGAGAACTACTGTATGTGTTGCAATATGTGAGGTGTGTGTGTTTGTGTGTATGTCTCTGAGATGTATGAAGGGGAGCAGCCTATATTACCCCCAAATATGCCATTCTGGCATAAGGATTATTTTGAGCTAAAGGCAATCAAGAACAGGAGCCACAAGAAACCTCTCTGCCAGAAAGCAGAGCATAAAATTCTCCTCATGAAGGTGCCTCCCCGCCCCTCTCCCACCCCAGGAAGGCGAGACTGAATCTTATCATGAGGCAGCATTGAGATGAGTCTCATAAACAGAACCTTGCTGACTAACCCTCATCTTCCATTAGTTTTCCCTTTCTATTTACCTTCCTGCAATTTACTGCCCCTAAAGTCTAAACCCCTCTCTCTTTGTCTTGTCACTTCTACACAAATTTATTGCTCTTTGTTCAAGTGATATATAAAGCCCTTGGGTCTCACTGCTTCACTATTTTTCTTTGAAGGCCTCTGTATACATATGTAATAAACCATTTTTCTTGCTAACTTGTCTTTTGTCAGTTTAATTCATAGATGTCAGCCCTGGAACCTATGAGTATATAGAAAAAAAATTTTCCTTTCCTACATTTATGTGGGGTGGCTGTATGAGGGGGGTATGAGTGTGTGTGTGTGTGTGTGTGTGTGTGTGTATACAGTGAGGTATATATGTATAGGCTTATATGTGTGTTTCAAGGTCTGTATGTGGGGTGTGTGTATTAAGTATACTTGGATGTGTGTTTGTGGTTTGTGTGCAGTTATGAAGTATGTGTGGTATCAGATGTGTGTGTGTGATGAGGGGTATGTGTGTAGTATATGAGGTCTGTGTATCTCTGAGGTGTAAAGGTGTAAATGAGTTGTGTGTTTACGTGTGGTGTGAGGTGTATGTGTGCGTGGGAGTATGTATGTGAACTGTGTGAGAAGTGTGTGTTTACATGTGCATGTGGTGTGTATGTGTGTGTGCATTTATGTGTGGGTGTGTGCACAGCAGTGGAGGATGTCTACCGGCAGACTTGCCTGTGGAGTTAGGGAGTGAGGAGAAGCAAGGGTGGAGGTTTCCAGCAGGGCTGGACCACAGGGCAGCAAACTGTGCTCTGACACCAGCTTTCATGTGAGACACACATTCATGGTAGAGAAGGTTACTTTTCATCTCTGACAGCAAGAGCCCTGAGCACCTGCGGGGAAGAAGTCCGTAATGTGAGCTCTGAAGATGAATAAAGAGCTGAGTGAGAGGGGGTAAGACAGAGGTTTCTGGCCTTTGGAAGAGCACGCTGGGCTGCCTTTCAGCAGACAGGGACCCTCAGAAAGACAGAGAGCCTGAAGGCCCCCAGGAGGAGGCAGGAGGCAGGTGATCAAAGTTCTGAGTTCAAATTCTGCTCCCTCCATCCACTGACTGTGAGATTTGGGGCAAGTAGTCTCACATTTCTGAGCCTCACTTCTCTCTGCTGTGAAGGTGAAGGCAGGCCTTGCAGGGAGGTGGGGAGACTGACATGAGTAATAATGCACGCGCTTGTTGCCTTGCGGGCTCTCAGGACAGTCAGCTTTCTCTAAGCACTTCCATCACAGCCATGGTGTGCTGACCTCTCTGAGAGAATCAGACAGAAGCAGAACGAGACAGAGGAAACCCGGCCCCAGGAAACGAAGATAGGAGGTGAATTAATTGTTAGTTACACGAGTGCCTACGTATCTTGGTTTGAATGTCTTCCATTTGCGTGTAGAAGACCATTTCCAAGAGAGAAATAATCTCAGCCCTAGAGGCACCAGAGTGGTCTCCAATGAGCAGTGGCGGAGGTGGGCACAAGGGCTGCATCAAGAGGGTCGTGTTCCCTTGGGAGTGTAATGACTACCCGCTAGATCCCTTTGAAGCCTGGCTCAGTCACATATTACCTTAGGCAAGCTCCTGAAACTCATGTCTCTTTTTTCCCATTTATAAAAGAGAAACATTTGCACACATCTCAAGTTAAAGCTTGCAAAACACCTAGAACAGTGCCTGGCACGCTATAAGCACTGTGTAAGTGGGAGCTCTTACTATCAGTTTCCATCCTGATGGTCTTATATTTTAGTTCTTTCTCAGCTTCTTGGTT
>SJYW01033606.1:8812-19778 GCA_006410735.1 Raphicerus campestris
ATCTCCTTGCAGTCCAAGGGACTCTCAAGAGTCTTATCCAACACCACAGTTCAAAAGCATCAATTCTTCGGCGCTCAGCCTTCTTCACAGTCCAACTCTCACATCCATACATGACCACAGGAAAAACCATAGACTTCACTAGATGGACCTTAGTGGCAAAGTAATGTCTCTGCTTTTCAGTATGCTGTCTAGGTTGGTCATAACTTTCCTTCCAAGGAGTAAGTGTCTTTTAATTTCATGGATGCAGTCACCATCTACAGTGATTTTGGAGCCCAGGAAAATAAAGTCTGACACTGTTTCCCCATCTATTTCCCATGAAGTGATGGGACCAGATGCCATGATCTTCATTTTCTGAATGTTGAGCTTTAAACCAACTTTTTCACTCTCCACTTTCACTTTCATCAAGAGGCTTTTTAGCTCCTCTTCACTTTCTGCCATAAGGGTGATGTCATCTGCATATCTGAGGTTATTGATATTTCTCCCAGCAATCTTGATTCCAGCTTGTGTTTCTTCCAGTCCAGCGTTTCTCATGATGTACTCTGCATAGAAGTTAAATAAGCAGGTATGCAGCCTGGACGTACTCTTTTTCCTATTTGGAACCAGTCTGTTGTTCCATGTCCAGTTCTAACTATTGCTTCCTGACCTGCATACAGATTTCTCAAGAGGCAGGTCAGGTATATGCGTTAAGATACAATATTTGTTTTTCTCTTTCTGACTTACTTCACTCTGTGTAATAGTCTCTAAGTTCATCCACCCCATTAGAATGGACTAAAATGTATTCCTTTTCATGGCTGAGTAGTATTCCATTATATATATATATATATATATATATATATATATATACATACTGCTGCTGCTGCTGCTAAGTCTCTTCAGTTGTGTCCAACTCTGTGCAACCCCATAGATGGCAGCTCACTGGGCTCCCTTGTCC
Source organism: Raphicerus campestris (assembly GCA_006410735.1). NCBI lineage: Eukaryota > Metazoa > Chordata > Mammalia > Artiodactyla > Bovidae > Raphicerus > Raphicerus campestris. The sequence continues at coordinate 9,744 of SJYW01033606.1, forward strand.
CTGGGATTCTCCAGGCAAGGACACTGGAGTGGGTTGCCATTGCCTTCTCCAATGCATGAAAGTGAAAAGTGAAAGTGAAGTCGCTCAATCATGTCTGACTCTTCATGACCCCATGGACTGCAGCCCACCGGGCTTCTCCGTCCATGGGATTTTCCAGGCAAAAGTACTGGAGTGGGGTGCCATCGCCTTCTATACTACAACTGTCCAGTCATCTTCTGATTGGACATCTAGGTTGCTTCTGTGTCCTAGTTATTGTAAATGGGGCTGCAGTGAACACTGGGGTACATGTGTCTTTTTCAGTTATGGTTTCCTCGGAGCATATGCCCAGTAGTGGGATTGTTGGATCATCTCGTAGTTTTACTGCTAGTTTTTAAAGGAGTCTCCATACTATTTTCTATAGTGGCAATGTTGATTTACATTCTCATCAACAATTCATGAGGGTTCCCTTTTCTCCACACCCTCTCCAGCATTTATTGCCTGTGGATTTTTTGACCATGGCCATTCTGAATGGTGTGAGATGATACCTCATTGTAGTTTTGATTTGCATTTCTCTAATAATGAATGATGTTGAGGATTTTTTCACACGTTTATTATCTATCTTTGGATATGTTTTCTTTGGAGAAATGTCTGTTTATGTCTTATGCCCACTTTTTGATTGGGTTATTTTTCTGGTATGTAGCTGCATGAGCTTATATATTCTAGAGATAATCCTTTGTCAGTTGTTTCATTTTTTGTTTTCTCCTAATCTGAGGGTTGTCTTTTCATCTTGTTTATAGTTTCCTTTACTGTTCAAAAGCTTTTAATTAGGTCCCTTTGTTTATTTTTGTTATTTCCATTATTCTAGGAGGTGGGGCTAGAGGATCTTGCTGTGATTTATGTCCAGGAGTGTGCTGCCTATATTTTCCTCTAGAATCTTTATAGTTTCTGGCCTTACATTTCAGTCTTTAATCCATTTTGAATTTATTTTTGTTTATGGTATTAGGAAGTGTTCAAGTTTCATTCTTTTACATGTAGCTGTCCAACTTTCTCAGCACCACTTATTGAACAGGCTGTCTTTCCTCCATTGGATAATCTTGCCTCCTTTGTGGGTTTTTCTCTGGGGCTTCTGTATTGTTTCATTGGTCCATATTTCTGTTTTTGTGCCAGTACACAAAACTGACTGTAGCTTCCTTTGAAATCAGGAAGGTTGATTTTGCATTTAGGTTTCTCCTAACTCTAGATGTTATTGCAGGTTTGACTTTTTAAGATGCTGACATGAGTTACCTGAAAATCACATCAATAAATAATTAATAATTCTATGTTTAAAAGAGCACAGAATTAGTAATATTTTTCCAGATTAGAAGGGTTAGGTAATTCAGAACTCCCTTTCTCTTCGATGTCAGCTCATTGTTTAGCATGTTATTTAGAAATAAGAATAATGCTTCGTACTTTGCCAGCATGAATAATTCATAAAATAAGCATTTTATTCAAAGAAAACTGTTAAATTATTTTTTTAAAGAGATGAAACAAAAATTTTTAGTAATTTTTATAGCTGGTCTCATCTAATAATAAATGGACAATTAAAGTGTATGCAGGGAAATTTTTAGATCATTATATTCAACAAAACCAGAAGATATATTTTTAAGTTGCACATAGACCATTTACCAAGATAGACGTATTCTGGGTAATAAAAATATCTCAAATTTAAAAGTATTCAGATCACATAGAGTATGTTCTCTGACCACACTGGAATTAAACTAGAAATCAACAGAAACGTGTGAAAAATATGCAGATATTTGGCTGGCATCAATCAACCATCAATTGAAGAAACCAAAAGGGACGTGAGAAAACATTTTGAACTGATTGAAAATGAAAACGCAACACATCAACATTTGCAGTATTCCTTTAAGGCAGTATGAAAGGAGAAAAATTACAGAACTCAATATCTATGTTAAAAAGAAGAAAGTTCTCAAATTAATGTAATGCATTTAGACTTGCCAAAATATTGTTTAAAAAAAGGAACAAAGGTCAACACTACCTGATTACAAGACTTATTCTAAAGCTACAGTAATCAAGACTAAGATATGACACCAAAATTAATGATTCATTGAAATAATTAGTAAATTAAGTTTCATCAAAGTAAAAACAATTTTGCTCTTCAAAATATACCATGAAGAAAATGAAAAGATAATCCACATTCTGGGAGAAAATCTGCAAATCACATTTCTGATAAAGAACTTATTCCAGATTACATATATAGAACTTCCAAAATTAAATAATAAGAAAACAACCTAATAAAAACTGGGTGAAGGATTTGAATAGACAGTTCGTATCTATAGACAGTTCATCAAAGAAGACAGGTGATGTCTTCGTATGCTTAGTAGCATATGGAAAAATACTCAACATCGTTAGTCATTAGGGAAATGCACACTAAAACCACAATGAGATACCACTACATAGCTATTAAGATGGCTAAATCTAAAAGACTGATCTTATCCAGTGTAAAGAAACTGGAGCTGTCATAGACTGCAGGTGGAATGCAAAATGGCAGAACCTGTTCAGAAAACAGCTTCAGTTCAGTCGCTCAATCGTGTCCAACTCTTTGCGACCCCATGAACCGCAGCATGCCAGGCCTCCTTGTCCATCACCAACTCCTGGAGTCCATCCAAACCCATGTCCATCAGGTCAGTGATGCCATCCAGCCATCTCATCCTCTGTCGTCCCCTTCTCCTCCTGCCCCCAATCCATCCCAGCATGAGGGTCTTTTCCAATGAGTCAACTCTTCACATGAGGTGGCCAAAGTATTGGAGTTTCACCTTAGCAGTTTCTTACATCTCCCACTGAACTAGTCATTTTTCTCTTATTTATCCAGGATAAAAGAAATCATCGACCTAGAGACTGTTATACAGAGTGAAGTAAGTCAGAAAGAGAAAAAACAAATATCATATGTTAGCATTTATATANAAAGTATTCAGATCACATAGAGTATGTTCTCTGACCACACTGGAATTAAACTAGAAATCAACAGAAACGTGTGAAAAATATGCAGATATTTGGCTGGCATCAATCAACCATCAATTGAAGAAACCAAAAGGGACGTGAGAAAACATTTTGAACTGATTGAAAATGAAAACGCAACACATCAACATTTGCAGTATTCCTTTAAGGCAGTATGAAAGGAGAAAAATTACAGAACTCAATATCTATGTTAAAAAGAAGAAAGTTCTCAAATTAATGTAATGCATTTAGACTTGCCAAAATATTGTTTAAAAAAAGTAACAAAGGTCAACACTACCTGATTACAAGACTTATTCTAAAGCTACAGTAATCAAGACTAAGATATGACACCAAAATTAATGATTCATTGAAATAATTAGTAAATTAAGTTTCATCAAAGTAAAAACAATTTTGCTCTTCAAAATATACCATGAAGAAAATGAAAAGATAATCCACATTCTGGGAGAAAATCTGCAAATCACATTTCTGATAAAGAACTTATTCCAGATTACATATATAGAACTTCCAAAATGAAATAATAAGAAAACAACCTAATAAAAACTGGGTGAAGGATTTGAATAGACAGTTCGTATCTATAGACAGTTCATCAAAGAAGACAGGTGATGTCTTCGTATGCTTAGTAGCATATGGAAAAATACTCAACATCGTTAGTCATTAGGGAAATGCACACTAAAACCACAATGAGATACCACTACATAGCTATTAAGATGGCTAAATCTAAAAGACTGATCTTATCCAGTGTAAAGAAACTGGAGCTGTCATAGACTGCAGGTGGAATGCAAAATGGCAGAACCTGTTCAGAAAACAGCTTCAGTTCAGTCGCTCAATCGTGTCCAACTCTTTGCGACCCCATGAACCGCAGCATGCCAGGCCTCCTTGTCCATCACCAACTCCTGGAGTCCATCCAAACCCATGTCCATCAGGTCAGTGATGCCATCCAGCCATCTCATCCTCTGTCGTCCCCTTCTCCTCCTGCCCCCAATCCATCCCAGCATGAGGGTCTTTTCCAATGAGTCAACTCTTCACATGAGGTGGCCAAAGTATTGGAGTTTCACCTTAGCAGGTTCTTACATCTCCCACTGAACTAGTCATTTTTCTCTTATTTATCCAGGATAAAAGAAATCATCGACCTAGAGACTGTTATACAGAGTGAAGTAAGTCAGAAAGAGAAAAAACAAATATCATATGTTAGCATTTATATATGTGGAAGCTAGAAAAATGGTAGAGATGATCTTATTTGCAAAACAGAAATAGAGACATGGATGGAGAGAAAAAGCATATGGACACCAAGGTGGGGGGACTGGGGTGGGATGAATTGGGAGATCTGAATTGACATATATATATGTGTAGGTGTGTGTGTGTATACATACTGTTGATACTATGTATAAAATAGATAACTAATGAGAATCTACTGTATAGATTAGGAAACTCTAATCAGTGCTCTTTGGTGACCTAAATGAGAAGGAAATCCAAAAAAGAGGAGATATATGTGTATATATAGCTGATCCACTTCATCATACAGCAGAAACAAACACTTACAAAGCCAATATACTCCAATAGAAGTTAATTTTAAAAAAGAAAGCATATGTTCATACAAAGTAGTTGATTGTGTGTCAATAACACCTCAATAAAATTGTGCAAAAAACAAAAGCAAACTTATGTATGCCTCCTTTTGATTTCTGTGCCCAGGTTTCATAGCACACGTGCTTTTGAGCTACTGGGAATCATTAACTGATCAGCATATAGAAAACTGTGATCACTGAGTTTCCTTAATGGAAACATCTTCAGGGGCTGAAAACAGCCTCCCAACCATGCTTGCTCTCTCACTCAGGAGCTAGTACAGCCAAGAATCACCTATCCTTCCTCCCAGCAATGTCAGAGAGAAGATTCTGGGGCAGAAACCATCTGTCATGCAAGATAGTTGGCAATATCAAAGCACCTTACCCCAGGCCTGGTGTCAAGTATGTATTTGAATACTGAAGTGAAATGAGTGGAATCACAATGTTCTTAACCATGGTTATTGCATCTATTCATAGGTATACTTTGGCCTAATAAGAAGCTTGTTAACTCAGGTAACTTTTGCTTTTGGATCCAAGATGTGCAGTTTCATAGCAGATAAATTATCTACTCAAATTCCTGACCTTTTTGCAAGCTCGTGACAGTGACACTGGAGTATTTGGCAACTGAGCATGACCATCTAGAATCTAGACACAGGCTGTGTCTCATTTCCTATGACTGCAAACTCCTAACTCTATAGCTGATGAACCAACAGTCAGGTTGGTTGTCTGGATCTTTTGCATCATTGTTATAACCCTGCCTTACTGCTCCCACAGGCCCATCATAATGGTTTTCAACTCTGTCCACAGCAACTCCTACCAAAACTAACAAAACACAACTAAAGGCAGAACAGGCTAAAATTACCTTCTCAGTGGTTCTTAGCCCTAGTTGCATATCAGGATCATTTGGAAAAAATTTTTAAGAGATAGAGGTACTTTTAATTGATACTATTTTTATGATGTATGATGTTTGTATCACTTCTCTTTTGTTTTATTTCATTATTATTATTATTTTTATTATTTGGCCATACCACATGGCTTGCATGATCTTAGTTCCCTGACCAGGGATTGAACCCAGGTCCTTGGCAGTGAAAGCATCCTAACCACTGGATCACTAGGGAATTTCCTTTAATGGACAAATTTGAAAATTCCTTCTATCCTACCCTCTCCTACTTTAAAATTTTTTAAGTTTAAATTTATAAATAAAAAAATTAAGTTTTCAACTAAAGTATAGTTGAAGTACAATATTATACAACTTTCAGATGTACAGCATAGTTATTCACAATTGTTAAAGTTATTCTCCCTTGATAGTGTGATAGTACTTAGATGCAGAACCTAAAAAATACAACAAACTAGTAAATATAACAAAAAAGAGACAGACTCACAGATACAGAGAACAAACTAGCATTTACTAGAGGGAAGAAGGAAGGGGGAGGGGCAAGGTAGAAGTAGGGGATAAAGAGGTACAAACTATTATAAATAAGCTATAAGGATGTATTGAACAACAGAGGAAATATAGTCATCTGAAGGGATTATAAAAGCATGATGGGTCCCACCTCATGCAACTAGGGCTAAGAACCACTGAGAAGGTAATTTTAGCCGGTTCTGCCTTTAGTTGTGTTTTGTTAGTTTTGGTAGGAGTTGCTGTGGACACAGTTGAAAACCATTATGATGGGCCTGTGGGAGCAGTAAGGCAGGGTTATAACAATTAAATCAGAGTCCTGGGGATGACCCCTCCACGTGAGGTTTTTCTTTTTTTAAGCTCCACAGGAAATTCTAATGTGAGCTAGTGGAGAAACACTGCTGTGTTGATGGCATCTTTTTGTACGAAAAGTCAGCAGTTTCTCTACATTTTGGAAAACCAACCGACTGCCTTTGTTCTAGCCTCTACAACTACATATTCCTAGAAGGCCAAGTTCTCTCATTGGTTATATACAGGTCATGGTGGTTACGGGAAAATTTGTCCTGTAATTAAGAATAAAATGAAACAATTTCTGTAGAAAATTATGTTGTTACCTTATAGTAAATTATACTTTTCATGGAGAAATTATGGAAAAAGAATTTGGCATTGGCCAGAATAATGTAATGCTTAATTTTTAAATTATGTAATTAAAAGATAATTAGCTAAATAGGTAATAATTTGGCTAATTGCAGTGATTAAATGATTGCTTCCATAATGTAAATTACTTTCCACTATAGTCAGCGCTTTAAAATATTTTCTAAACATCTAGTGGTATCTTAAATGGTCTATATTTGGCTGATGGTTTCCCTGTGACCAATTTGTCAGTTATACCAAGGAAGAGACTGGAAAACCAATCATCCAGGGCTGCGGGGGTCCGTCAGCATTAACTCCAGTGGGAGCCTGGAAAGGAGACTCTGCAAATACTTGGACTCATGGTTCATGTGCCAAGTACTGGCTTTGTATTTTAAAATACTCTTGAATCTCAGTTTCTTCTTCTGTAAGAAAGGACTAATAAACCCTGCCTTGCCAGAATGTTGCCTTCATATGTGCAGTAATAAAGCCCTTAGCACAATATCTGACATAGATAATACTCATAAAATGAGAATAATTATCTTTAAAAAATTAATTTATTTTAATTGGAGGGTAATTACTTTACAATCTTGTGATGGCTTTTTGCCATACATCAACATGAATCGGCCACATGAAGTTATACATTAGTTGCATCAGATTTTTCTTATACTGCTCCCGCCACTTTATTTGACCATCAGGAGGACCTAGGATCTATGGAGTCACAGGGGCACCGCAGAGTTGGCTGGGTCACTGGATTCTGGGTGACAGGTCCTTGTGCTGCATGATGGAGTGACAGGTGGGGGTGAGGCTACATTCATGGGGTCTGGGTGCCTCCTCCACTGAGGAGGGCTTGGGAATTGAGGTCATCCTTGCCATCCACGTGGAAAGGCGATCCACCAGTCCATAAAGCTAGCTGCACAAAGCCAAACCCTGGATACAAGCAGACGTCACAGTGGAAATCACGCCTATTTAACAAAACTTCCTGCAGAGATTTGACTTCTATTTTCTGCTGTCTATTAGGAAAAAAACGTGTCTTCCGTTTTTTTTTCTATTTTGCAAGGTTTTCCCTTCCTGACTTTCTCTTTATCTGACATGATACACACAAATTGAAATTCAGCCAATACTCTGCATCCAAGTGGAGAAGAATGAGTAACTTACCTTCAGTCATAGATTTACATCTGGAAAGGCTCTTCTAGATTTGGGATTTTTCAGATGAGTTCTCAGTCTCCAGGCTCTTCTAGATTTGGGATTTTTCAGATGAGTTCTCAGTCTCTGGAGTAGTGACTCAGAAGGTGAAATCAAATGGCTAAGGGCTCCACAACCCACCTGCTGTTTCCCTACTTCAAATTAAGCCATGCTGCTTTGATCTATTTTGTAGGTTGCAGTAAAATCCTACCTGCAAAAAAAGGATTAAAGTACTAAAAAAGTGGAAAGCTAGAGCATTAGTAACATTTCCATTTTATAAACGGCACTTAGAGAGGTAAACTTGCTTGAAGTCACACGTTTAAAAGCTAACAGAACAAGAANTGCCTTGCCAGAATGTTGCCTTCATATGTGCAGTAATAAAGCCCTTAGCACAATATCTGACATAGATAATACTCATAAAATGAGAATAATTATCTTTAAAAAATTAATTTATTTTAATTGGAGGGTAATTACTTTACAATCTTGTGATGGCTTTTTGCCATACATCAACATGAATCGGCCACATGAAGTTATACATTAGTTGCATCAGATTTTTCTTATACTGCTCCCGCCACTTTATTTGACCATCAGGAGGACCTAGGATCTATGGAGTCACAGGGGCACCGCAGAGTTGGCTGGGTCACTGGATTCTGGGTGACAGGTCCTTGTGCTGCATGATGGAGTGACAGGTGGGGGTGAGGCTACATTCATGGGGTCTGGGTGCCTCCTCCACTGAGGAGGGCTTGGGAATTGAGGTCATCCTTGCCATCCACGTGGAAAGGCGATCCACCAGTCCATAAAGCTAGCTGCACAAAGCCAAACCCTGGATACAAGCAGACGTCACAGTGGAAATCACGCCTATTTAACAAAACTTCCTGCAGAGATTTGACTTCTATTTTCTGCTGTCTATTAGGAAAAAAACGTGTCTTCCGTTTTTTTTTCTATTTTGCAAGGTTTTCCCTTCCTGACTTTCTCTTTATCTGACATGATACACACAAATTGAAATTCAGCCAATACTCTGCATCCAAGTGGAGAAGAATGAGTAACTTACCTTCAGTCATAGATTTACATCTGGAAAGGCTCTTCTAGATTTGGGATTTTTCAGATGAGTTCTCAGTCTCCAGGCTCTTCTAGATTTGGGATTTTTCAGATGAGTTCTCAGTCTCTGGAGTAGTGACTCAGAAGGTGAAATCAAATGGCTAAGGGCTCCACAACCCACCTGCTGTTTCCCTACTTCAAATTAAGCCATGCTGCTTTGATCTATTTTGTAGGTTGCAGTAAAATCCTACCTGCAAAAAAAGGATTAAAGTACTAAAAAAGTGGAAAGCTAGAGCATTAGTAACATTTCCATTTTATAAACGGCACTTAGAGAGGTAAACTTGCTTGAAGTCACACGTTTAAAAGCTAACAGAACAAGAACTAGTAATGAGTTCAGGTTTTCAGTGCTGGACACCATCCCCTATATTATGTTGCCCCATAAAAGATACGGAAAGGCAGGTAGAAAACATGGCACACTTACCAGGCCATGGCTGCGAACATACAGCAAAAGAAATCTTCCAGCAAACTAAAGGGCAACATTTAATAATGGAGTTATCATCTTGAAGGAAAACCATATAAAAGAGGGCCACAGAAGGGCAGGTCTCCACTTCATTTCTCTCCTCCATTGGAAGCTTTCTGTTGTATTGCCAATTAAGTGGCATGACTTGGGAGAAGGCACTTTAGAGACCATACAAATGCTTGTATGTCATTCACTAGATGGGAAAAGGACCCTGTAACAGTTTCATGACAGGTTCTCAGGATCATATTACAGAGAAACTCAAGTGGGTATATTGGCTCACTGTTGAGCCTTCAGGTCATTTCAGTTCACTCAGTCGTGTCCAACTCTTTGCGACCCCATGAATCGCAGCACGCCAGGCCTCCCTGTCCATCACCATCTCCCGGAGTTCACTCAGACTCGCAAGTCAGTGATGCCTTCCAGCCATCTCATCCTCGGTCGTTCCCTTCTCCTGCCCCCAATCCCTCCCAGCATCAGAGTCTTTTCCAATGAGTCAACTCTTCACATGAGGTGGCCAAAGTACTGGAGTTTCAGCTTTAGCATCATTCCTTCCAAAGAAATCCCAGGGCTGATCTCCTTCAGAATGGACTGGTTGGATCTCCTTGCAGTCCAAGGGACTCTCAAGAGTCTTCTCCAACACCACAGTTCAAAAGCATCAATTCTTTGGCGCTCAGCCTTCTTCACAGTCCAACTCTCACATCCATACATGA
>SJYW01033611.1:0-10101 GCA_006410735.1 Raphicerus campestris
GAGTAACCAAAGAGCCTGTTGATGAAAGGGAAAGAGGAGAGTGGAAAAGCTGGCTTAAAACTCAACATTCAAAAAACTAACAACCTCAGATTAACATTCAAAGAATTAACAAGCTCAGAAATATTAACAACCTCAGAAATGCAAATGATACTACTATAATGGCAAAAAGTAAAGAGGAACTAAAGAACCTCTTGATGAGCGTGAAAGAGGAGAGGAAAAAGCTGGCCTAAAACTCAACATTAAAAAGACTAAGATCATGCCATCCAGTCTCATCACTTCATGCCAAATAGAAGGGGAAAAAAACTAGAAGCAGTGGCAGATTTTCTTTTCTTGGGCTCCAAAATCTGCAGATGGTGCTGCAACCAAGAAATTAAAAGATACTTGCTCCTTGAAAAGAGTGCTATGACCAACCTAGAGAGTGTATTAAAAAGTAGAGACTTCACTTTGCCATCAAAGATCTGTATAGTCAAGCTATGGTTTTTCCAGTAGTCATGTACAGATGTGAGAGTTGGACCATAAAGAAGACTGAGTGCCAAAGAATTGATGCCTTTGAATTGTGGTTCTGAAGACACTTGAGAATCCCTTGGACAGCAAGGAGATCAAACCAGTTAACCCTAAAGGAAATCAACTCTGAATATTCATTGGAAGAACTAATGCTGAAGCTCTAGTACTCTGGCTACCTGATGTAAAGAACCAACTTATTGGAAAAGATCTTGAAGCTGGGAAAAGGCAAAAGGAGAAGGGGATGGCAGATGAGATGGTTAGACAGTATCACCAATTCAATGGACATGAATTTGAGCAAAACTCGGGAGATAGTGAAGAACAGGGGAGCCTGCCATGCTACAGTCCATGGGATGACAAAGAGTTGATGACTGAATAACAACAACAACTACGCTAATAGAGTGGAGATCTCAGCTGGAATTCAATGCATTGAGACTCAGAGATAGCTGGGCATTTTAGGTACATTGCTGTGTGTGTGTGTGTGTGTGTGTGTGTGTGTGTGTGTGTGTGTGTGTGTGAGTCGCTCAAGTCATGTTCAACTCTTTGCAAACCCATGGACTGTAGTTTGCCAGGCTTCTCCATCCATGGGATTCTCCAGACAAGAATACTGGAGTAGATTGCTATTTCCTTCTCTAGGGGATCTTTCTGACCCAGGGGTCAAAGCCAGGTCTTTCACATTGCGGGCAGATTCTTTACTGTCTGAGCCACCAAGGAATCCCTAGATATATTGCTGAGACAGTCCTAAACAAAGTTAATTTTCATGAGATGCTTTCTACAGGGCCAGCCACAAAAAGAGGTGGACTCAACCAGAAATCCACAGTTATCAGAAGAGAAAAACAATTCTGACTACAACACAGCTGCTCCTTAGATTTATCTCTAAGCACAGCCTCCTTTTTAGACTCACTGCTCTGTCCCATTGAGAATGTGAGTGAGTAAAGGAAGGGAGGTGGGCTTTGTATAAAACACAGAAAATCTTGTTTCACTTAAAATAAGTCCTGCCTCTCTTTAAGCAACTCTCCACAGAAGCCTGCAACTGTAACAAAAACACACTTCTCACTTACAGCTTATAACACTTTAGTCTTGGAATGAAGACATCAGACTTTAACAAAGCCTGCTCCAGTCCTTACAGACTTCAGCATCAGGCTGCACCATTCGATCCCTTCTCTGAACTTCAGCCACCTTGGATGTCTTCAGATCCTGAGAAGCTCTGTGCTTCAATCACCGCAGCCTAGACCTCCTCAGTGGCTCAGATGGTAAAGCCTACCATCACCTCAGATGATCTGCCTACCGTGCGGGAGACCGGGTTCGATTTCTGGGTCAGGAAGATCTCCCGGATAAGGAAATGGCAACCCACTCCAGCACTCTTGCCTGGAAAATCCCAGGCACACAGTCCACGGGGTCACAAAGAGTCGGACACGACTGAGTGACTTCACTTTTCTTTCTGTTGCAATTATCTACCCCTCATTCCCACTCTATCCATTCCGCTTTATTAGCTAGTCTTTTACTGATCTTTTGAATCACTTAGTAGCCTTTTACTTCCTTTTACAATCATTTCCACTGTTTTAATTTTGTACTTGCATGTGTTGTTACCAGAATTTGAGTACCTCTGGCTCCTCTACTAACTTGATTGTTTTTGCCCATTATTTCAAACTGGACACAAAACGACTTGCCTAGAATGAGTCAACATTCCACGTGATCTTAGGGCCCAAGGATTGCTGCTTTCGTACCTTCTAATAGGGTATGTCACAAAAGAATGTGAGACATTCCTTTCTCTTTCACAAGAGAAAATCATGCATCCCAGTGATCAGTTTTTGTATACCAACAGAGCATCAGACTGGCAAGTGTTGGCCCCTCCCTGCAGCCTCAAACTGCAGAACTCTACAGAAGCCACAAAGGTTCCTGGCAATGCCCGGCAAGTGTAGAGACACGCAGCAATGGCGACTCAGGCAGGAGACAAGTGGAGTATCAGTAGTGTGTGCATGCATGCAAAGTCACTTCAGTTGTGTCTGACTCTATGCAACCTTATGGACAGCAGCCTGCCAGGCTCCTCTTTCCTTGGGATTCTCCAGGCAAGAATCCTGGAGCAGGTTGCTGTGCCCTCCTCCAGGGGACCCTCCCTACCTAGGGATCCAAACTGCATCTCTCAGGTCTCCTAAACTGGCAGGCAGGTTCTTTACCACCAGCGCCACCTGTGGAGCCCATCAGTAGCACCACAGGCAACGAACCAAACTGATGACATCTTCTTGAACATACTTGAAATCTCTGAGAATTCCCAAAATATAACTCCCTAAAGTGCTCTATGATCTAGTTTTCCTGAGTAGGTAGATTGAGGCTCATCTCTATAAAATATCAAGAATAGCAGCATGCTAGTTTCCCCACTAATCCAAACTAAGGACATGATCCTGTTACAGGACAACAGTCAGCCGTTGCTGACTCATGGCCAGAGATTAGTGGAGGTGCTAGCTCTTTGCTCATAAATCACATTATTCAAGAAAACTAGAGAATAGTGTTGCTTTAGGATTTATACATTTAGCATTTCCTGTTTTAATACTTCTTAATTTCTATTCTATATTTGTAAACATGCTTTATAATTTACTGAGTGCCAATATTTAGAATAATATATTGCTGCTGATCTGGTTTGCTTCCATAATCCTAAACCTTTCCATCTGTCTATTACTTGGACACCACAGTAGTTAATTTATCAATTTCATAAGATTTCATAGATTGAAGACATTAGGCATATTATCCTAATTTGCCTCTTAAAGTAATATGATAGCCTTTCTCTCCATATTTATTCAAATAAGAATTTCAAAGGCCAGTGGATTAAGTCTGCTACCAAAGGGGCCAGAGTGTGGGGCTGGACTGCAATGATGCAGTCTTTGCTGAGTTAATGCAATGGGAAATCAACTTTTCTATGATTTCAAGCCCCCAAGCCTTCCATTCCTTTCCCCTGTTACTTAAATTATTACCAATTCCTGTTGTTCATCTTTCAAAAGTGTTTTTATGGGTCCTTCACCTTGTGCTCATCTCTCCCACCATGTCCTTAATCCCAGAAACATCTGCTGCTCCTGAAAATCTTGCTGGCTAATATACCCAGAATGTTAATATAGTTCTAACATTCAAAAACTTGGTGACTCATGACCAATCAATTTACTTTCAGCTCTTGTTCCTTTGGTTTGAAAATGACAAATTAAAAATGCGTCACATGTGAATTCTGGAGACAGGAACAAACTTTTTTTTAGGTGCAAAAAATTTCCCTATAGTCTTATATTCAGTGATGCTCTCTTTTCTTCCTCAAGCCCACTCCCTTTACTTCCCAATTTTTTCCAAAGACTTTGGTATATTCTCATCCTGAGTTATCTAATTCACGCCCATGAAGCATCTCCGAAATCTGTTTTCTGTGTAACTCTCACTCATGAATGCAATATTTGCAGGTTCTGTACTGGACATCCCCACCTGGATATGCCACAGCAATCCAAATTAATGCCTTTAAAGTTGAACCCATCATTCCTTGCATCACAACCAGCTGGTTCCCTTCACCCATTATTATATTAATGAGTACCATTAACGGCAACCTGGTTCTCTATAATTATTTTTTCTATTGTCAATATCCAATCAATTGATTTTGTATTATGCCATTTTATTCTGCTTCCACTTCTTTACTGCCATTTACTGTCCCCAGTGTTTCATCATCTCAGTCCAAAATGTTTACTAGATACTCAAAAGATTTCTCCCTATTCCTGTACATACGTTATTCAATCTATTCTTCTCAGTGTACCTGGAAAGGTTTTCTAAGATGGAAAATAAAATGATACTATTTCCTTTCTTAAAATCTTATAATAGCCCTATTCCTCGGTGGCTTAGATGGTAAAGAACTTGCCTATAACCCGAGTTCAATCCTAGGGTCAGGAAGATCCCCTGGAGAAGGGAATGGCAACCCACTCCAGTACTCTTGCTTGGAGAACCCCACAGACAGAGGAGCCTGGCAGGCTACAGTCTATGGGGTCATAAAGAGCTGGACACACCGAGTGACTAACACTTTCACTTCACTTTTACACTTAGGAGAAACAACTCAAAAACATTAACATGACACTCAAGGCCCTTAAAAATCTGATCCTTTTCTACTTCTGTAGCTTCTTATCTTTCCAATCCCCTCCAGCCAAGAAAGACTCCCACCATTCTAAACAAGTATCACTTTTCCAAATTCACCATGCTCTCTCATTCCCTCTACCGACAAAATTCACCTTGTCTTAAAAATATTTCAGTGCACCAGCCCCAAGCATCCCCAGAGAGATGGTATGGCGAGGGAGGAGGGAGGGGGTGTTCAGGTTGGGGAACACGTGTATACCTGTGGCGGATTCATGTTGATGTATGGCAAAACCAATACAATATTATAAAGTAATTAACCTCCAATTTAAATAAATTTATATTAAAAAAAACATTTCAGACTTTCTTTTCTCAGATGCTCTTTCTTTGTATTTGTGAATTCTGTTCAGTTCTCGAGATCTATCTCAGGTATTGCTCCTTCCAAAAAGATTTCTCTATTGCCTCACACCTCCATTGGGTTGCCTTATGTCTGTCTCTCTTCTACCATAGGACCAAGCATAATTTACTATATTTTCTAACTGCATTAGAAATATCCATGCATGTGTCTGAATTTTAATTGCAAAACATTATCTGTCACGGCAACTGCTATGGCTTAAACTGCCTTGAAGTATTTACCAATGATAACAGCAAGCATGTTATTTCCTTCAGTCTAATTCATGGATTATCTGCTGTCATTGTTTATTAATTGGGGATGTCCTGTCTTTATGTTGGTGGTCCAATGACTTTCTGCATTTCTCAACCTCTGTGTTCTATCATGTGTGCTGGTAAGATGGCTAAGGTGGGTTTTGGTGAGTGTCATGGCTTCCTCACTGTATACCAAAAAAGCATCTTCTCACTCAGAAAGAAACATGAATTTGAAATCTGCTCTTTTCTGTCTACATGAAGTATCCTCCATGACTACTTCTGTTTGGCCACCTCCTACTCTTTAGTCTGAGATGCTATTATTGACACACATAACTTCCAATAGAAGGCTTTTTGATATCTGTATGTCTTTTCCTATGAGATGCCTAAAATATTTCAAAGTACTACTGAATTTTTTAAAAATCAATGAAATAATCAATTAACATAGGCACTTAATGAATAATAACCCAATAAATGACCTTACCCTGATATGATTTAATGAAGTTTTAAAATAATTCTCCTCTGTTCTTCAATACCAATTAATAGTGTAAAAAAAAAAAGACTTTTATGCCTTTTAATAGGTGTAGGAACATATGAGACCCTTAGTAGTGCAGTATTAGTTGCTCAGTCTTTAGGCATCCTTCCAATGATGCTACCTGAGAGTATCATTTTTATATTACAAAGATAAAGTACAATCTGTTTAGGGATTACTTTGGTTCAAATCAATTCTATCCATGTGATGAAATCATCTTATATTCTCCTTCTGGAATAAATTTATTAAAGATAAAAATATCAGAGTCACGATACATAGTTTGTCTAATATGTTTTTTGTTTAAAGGGATTTTCCCCCCCTCAGTAACACTGTGATCCAATATTATCCTATGGTAAGTGTGTCAAACTGCAGACTTTTACTTGTGCTTGAGAACTACAAATTTTCAAATGCCAATTATGTCCATTCCCTTTGTTCTTGACAAAACTTCATATACGCAGTAAGAGAATCTAAAAATGGTATTCTTTCATTGTCTACAGTATTTGACCACCAAGAACCATTTAAAAAATCCAAAACAACAGTGATTTTTAAAAAAGTATCTCAAAAACTTCTCTTTCAAAATATTTTTCCTTTTCTAAACTGCAAAGAAATCAATATTCGGAAAGACACTAACATAATCAATTAATGAGCTAATAATTTTCCAAATTTTCTATTATTTTCTGCTTATATTATACAGCCAACTGAGGACAAATTCCCTTCCGAAGAATGTAGGTCATCATAGATTTTTATATAAAAGGGAATCAAAATCTTCTCTTTTATGCTCATAAAACAGAATACATAGTTTTTTTTTGTAATCTATTGTAAAGCCAGTGAAAGTGGATGGAAATAAAAGAAGGCAGTATCTTGAAGTACTAAGAGTGTGGCTTTGGAGCCATGAAAAATAGATTTGAGTTAGAACTTTGTTACTTATTATTTGTAAACCTTTGACAAGTTACTTAACTTCCCTGAATTTCCTCTATGAAATGAAGATGACAGTACATGTACAATCCTTAAAATGTTTTCTGTCTTTAAAGATTTTTTTAAATGATGTATATAAAGCACAAAGTACAATGCCTAGTAGGTACCAAATGCTCATTAACCAATAGATGGCCATCTTTAAGGAGAGAATTCTTTTGGGCATCAATTGTGTAGGAACATTAGTGTTATCTTACCCTTTCCACTACTACAACGTTCTTTTCTACATTATCACAGTTGCGTTAGTAAAACAGCCAAGGGCATAAGCCATCTCTAAAATGAAATTTTTGTCCCAAGTAAGCCTGGAGCACACAAAATGGAGCACACAAAATTTATAATTCCAAAGTCACTCTTTGTCCCCCTCCCCCAAGGAATTTAGGCAAGAGGAAGAAATTAACCCTGATTTATAGTATATTTGCTCAAAGAATGATATTCTCATATCTCAATTTTGAGGTCAGACATTAAGTGGAGTAGGTTATATAAATCTGAATTAAAAAGCAAAGTTTGTAAAGCCTCCAGTGATTTCCTGAGAAACCAGACTGCATAACTTCATTAAGAATGGAAATGAAGTTCCTTGATCCTGGTGCTTCAGAAAATGCACTTTAAGTGCATAAAAGGGAAAAACAAGTGAGCAATAAGCATGCAGAGAAGAAAAAAGGAGAAGAGAGAGGAGACGGAAGAAGAAGAGTGTGTCTTAGTCACCCAGTCATGTCCAACTCTTTGTGACCCCATGGGCTGCATCTGTCCAAGGGATTCTCCAGGCAACCCACGGGAGTGGGTTGCCATTCCCTTCTCCAAAGAAGAGAAAGAGTGATGTAAATAAGGTCTGCCAATCTCAATAGTGGCATTTGTTCTACACAGAAGAATTCTGTAATTTCTGTAAAAAAAAAAAAATCAAAGAAGCTTAGAGTCATCACACATAGGAAAACAGTTGAGTTTGGAACTACCCTCTTCTTTAAGCTTTATCACACTTCTCATATAGATGAGTGTCATGACCAGATGCCACTAGTGGAAAGGCATTTTACAGACACCCTAAATTCTATTTAAAATAATATAGGAATGAAACAATTCCAGATTCACTTACATTGAAGTATTTCAAGGGTTACGAATCTACTTTAGATTTATAGGTGGAAAATGATCTAGCAAAAAACTAACCTTCAGTCTATAATATGTTAATTACCTGTGAAAAATTCACAATAACTAGGCATAAACTAGTTATATCCCTCCCTTTAGCTGGAAAATCCAACCATGCAAAGTGAATAAAGTTGACAGCCATCTCATTAGTAAGATGTGCAGTCACTTAAAATATCCCTTATCTCCATGTAACTTATGATATGTCCCATCATTGCATCTAAAGAAACAGCATTTGATGAGTTGATCATTTTACCAAATATAGAGTATATGTCCTCATGCGTGCACGCTAAGTCACTTTAGTCGTGTCTGACTCTTTTCGACCCTATGGATTATACCCCACCTGGCTCCTCTGTCCAAGGGATTTTCCAGGCAAGAATACTGGAGTGGGTTGCCGTGCCCTCCTCTACTGGATCCCCTCAACCCAGGGATCACACCCATGTCTCCTGTGGTTCCTTCACTGAAGGCGAATTCTTTACCACTGAGCCACCAGGGAAGCCTCAAAGTCTACCTATAACAACTCTATATATTATTTCCTAAGACTATGACAGATGATTAATACCTTGCTGAAGTTTATTAATATATTCATATAAGTACTTTTTTATATATACCAAGAACATTTTATAAGAGTAGGAATGGAATAACAAGAAAGAGTCATGGCTCCTGCCATTGAGCAGTAGTGGGTCCATCCCAAGAATCTCAAGTGATATTACTGCAAGAATGACTATTGTCAGGATAGGCTCCTGAGAATATGATGAGAGAGAAAAGAAAAATATAACAATAATGAAGAATCAAGAATGGCTTTAGGACTTTCTAAACATATTTCTGCATGATTTTAATATGTCTAAATATCTGTCATATCAAAGACATACCCTTGATGTAGAAAGTACTCAAGCATATAATTCACAGGTTAATTTTTTGCCAACACTATGAACTCCTGTTTTCATTGGGTTTCTGACTTTACTGTAAGTTTAAATGCTATTTCCATATTGAGTCCTAAGTATACAATTAGGCATATTAAAAGTACAAATATTTAATAGACCTCTATATGTACATACTACTGAGAATATATGTTAACATTCCACCATATCTGCTACCTCTCTTTCATGAAGTATAGTGCAGCTAAAGACTCACTTTTCCATCCCTTTTGCCTTCTTCTCTTCCTCCCCAAGAATAACCAATATTCTGATGTTATTTCATTTATTTAAACATTTAGCAACTATTTGATGAATGCCTACC
This sequence comes from Raphicerus campestris, assembly GCA_006410735.1. Lineage (NCBI taxonomy): Eukaryota > Metazoa > Chordata > Mammalia > Artiodactyla > Bovidae > Raphicerus > Raphicerus campestris. Next base: position 9,104 of record SJYW01033611.1, read on the forward strand.
ATGGGCAAGATATTATTTCAGGTATTTGGAACACATCAGCAAACTAAAGAAATAAAGATTGTTGACCTTTCACAGCTCATTTAGATGGGTGAGACAGATTATAATCAACAATCATAATTTATAAGTATGTTTTATATTCAGTGAGCAAGTGACTAATGCTCTAGAAAAATGAAATAATGGAGCAAAGTAAGGAAGATTCAGAGCTGGGAGGGGGCAATTAGAAATTGAAAGGTGACATTAGAGTAAAAACTCAAAGAGGTGAAATGGGGCAACCACAATGAAAAACAGTCTGGTACTTCCTCAAAAAATTAAACATAAAATTACCATTTTACCCAGAAATTCAAATTCTACATATATATCCAAGAGAAATGAAAATGTATGTCCATGCAAAAATTTGTACTGCATTATTTAGAATAGATAAAGGGCAGAAACAATGCAAATGTCTATCAGCTGATGTAGGAATAAACAAAAGTGGTATATCCATACAACAGAATATAATTCAGCCATAAGAATGAAGTGATGTACTGATTATACTACAGCATGGATAAACTTTGAAGACTTTATGCTAAGTAAAAGAAACCAGTTACAAAATATCATATATCATGACTTCACTTACATGAAATTGCCAAAAGAGGAAAATATATAGAGTAGAAGGTAGTTAATAATTGCTTTAGGCTGGAAGTATGGGACAAGGAATTGGGGTTAATAGCTAGAAGTTTGGGGATGTCTTCCAGACATGATGAAATTATTCTAAAATTGACTGTGATAACAGCTGCATTATTCCATCACTATATTAAAAACCATTAAATTATATGTTTTAAATGTGTGAACTGTGTTGTATGTGAGATATAGCTCAGTAAAGCTATTATGAAAAAATGTAACACATACAAGTTATCCCTTTATTTTCAAACATTTATATGTTCTCAGCTATCTTTTTACTAATGATATCTAGCTTAATTGGTTTAATTGTTACTTATTATCCTCAATTACATTTAGAT
>SJYW01033611.1:10181-24248 GCA_006410735.1 Raphicerus campestris
GGGTTCGATTTCTGGGTCAGGAAGATCTCCCGGATAAGGAAATGGCAACCCACTCCAGCACTCTTGCCTGGAAAATCCCAGGCACACAGTCCACGGGGTCACAAAGAGTCGGACACGACTGAGTGACTTCACTTTTCTTTCTGTTGCAATTATCTACCCCTCATTCCCACTCTATCCATTCCGCTTTATTAGCTAGTCTTTTACTGATCTTTTGAATCACTTAGTAGCCTTTTACTTCCTTTTACAATCCTTTCCACCGTTTTAATTTTGTACTTGCATGTGTTGTTACTAGAATTTGAGTACCTCTGGCTCCTCTACTAACTTGATTGTTTTTGCCCATTATTTGAAACTGGACACAAAACGACTTGCCTAGAATGAGTCAACATTCCACGTGATCTTAGGGCCCAAGGATTGCTGCTTTCGTACCTTCTAATAGGGTATGTCACAAAAGAATGTGAGACATTCCTTTCTCTTTCACAAGAGAAAATCATGCATCCCAGTGATCAGTTTTTGTATACCAACAGAGCATCAGACTGGCAAGTGTTGGCCCCTCCCTGCAGCCTCAAACTGCAGAACTCTACAGAAGCCACAAAGGTTCCTGGCAATGCCCGGCAAGTGTAGAGACACGCAGCAATGGCGACTCAGGCAGGAGACAAGTGGAGTATCAGTAGTGTGTGCATGCATGCAAAGTCACTTCAGTTGTGTCTGACTCTATGCAACCTTATGGACAGCAGCCCGCCAGGCTCCTCTTTCCTGGGGATTCTCCAGGCAAGAATCCTGGAGTAGGTTGCTGTGCCCTCCTCCAGGGGACCCTCCCTACCTAGGGATCCAAACTGCATCTCTCAGGTCTCCTAAACTGGCAGGCAGGTTCTTTACCACCAGCGCCACCTGTGGAGCCCATCAGTAGCACCACAGGCAACGAACCAAACTGATGACATCTTCTTGAACATACTTGAAATCTCTGAGAATTCCCAAAATATAACTCCCTAAAGTGCTCTATGATCTAGTTTTCCTGAGTAGGTAGATTGAGGCTCATCTCTATAAAATATCAAGAATAGCAGCATGCTAGTTTCCCCACTAATCCAAACTAAGGACATGATCCTGTTACAGGACAAAAGTCAGCCGTTGCTGACTCATGGCCAGAGATTAGTGGAGGTGCTAGCTCTTTGCTCATAAATCACATTATTCAAGAAAACTAGAGAATAGTGTTGCTTTAGGATTTATACATTTAGCATTTCCTGTTTTAATACTTCTTAATTTCTATTCTATATTTGTAAACATGCTTTATAATTTACTGAGTGCCAATATTTAGAATAATGTATTGCTGCTGATCTGGTTTGCTTCCATAATCCTAAACCTTTCCATCTGTCTATTACTTGGACACCACAGTAGTTAATTTGTCAATTTCATAAGATTTCATAGATTGAAGACATTAGGCATATTATCCTAATTTGCCTCTTAAAGTAATATGATAGCCTTTCTCTCCATATTTATTCAAATAAGAATTTCAAAGGCCAGTGGATTAAGTCTGCTACCAAAGGGGCCAGAGTGTGGGGCTGGACTGCAATGATGCAGTCTTTGTAGAGTTAATGCAATGGGAAATCAACTTTTCTATGATTTCAAGCCCCCAAGCCTTCCATTCCTTTCCCCTGTTACTTAAATTATTACCAACTCCTGTTGTTCATCTTTCAAAAGTGTTTTTATGGGTCCTTCACCTTGTGCTCATCTCTCCCACCATGTCCTTAATCCCAGAAACATCTGCTGCTCCTGAAAATCTTGCTGGCTAATATACCCAGAATGTTAATATAGTTCTAACATTCAAAAACTTGGTGACTCATGACCAATCAATTTACTTTCAGCTCTTGTTCCTTTGGTTTGAAAATGACAAATTAAAAATGCGTCACATGTGAATTCTGGAGACAGGAACAAACTTTTTTTTAGGTGCAAAAAATTTCCCTATAGTCTTATATTCAGTGATGCTCTCTTTTCTTCCTCAAGCCCACTCCCTTTACTTCCCAATTTTTTCCAAAGACTTTGGTATATTCTCATCCTGAGTTATCTAATTCACGCCCATGAAGCATCTCCGAAATCTGTTTTCTGTGTAACTCTCACTCATGAATGCAATATTTGCAGGTTCTGTACTGGACATCCCCACCTGGATATGCCACAGCAATCCAAATTAATGCCTTTAAAGTTGAACCCATCATTCCTTGCATCACAACCAGCTTGTTCCCTTCACCCATTATTATATTAATGAGTACCATTAACGGCAACCTGGTTCTCTATAATTATTTTTTCTATTGTCAATATCCAATCAATTGATTTTATATTATGCCATTTTATTCTGCTTCCACTTCTTTACTGCCATTTACTGTCCCCAGTGTTTCATCATCTCAGTCCAAAATGTTTACTAGATACTCAAAAGATTTCTCCCTATTCCTGTACATACGTTATTCAATCTATTCTTCTCAGTGTACCTGGAAAGGTTTTCTAAGATGGAAAATAAAATGATACTATTTCCTTTCTTAAAATCTTATAATAGCCCTATTCCTCGGTGGCTTAGATGGTAAAGAACTTGCCTATAACCCGAGTTCAATCCTAGGGTCAGGAAGATCCCCTGGAGAAGGGAATGGCAACCCACTCCAGTACTCTTGCTTGGAGAACCCCACAGACAGAGGAGCCTGGCAGGCTACAGTCTATGGGGTCATAAAGAGCTGGACACACCGAGTGACTAACACTTTCACTTCACTTTTACACTTAGGAGAAACAACTCAAAAACATTAACATGACACTCAAGGCCCTTAAAAATCTGATCCTTTTCTACTTCTGTAGCTTCTTATCTTTCCAATCCCCTCCAGCCAAGAAAGACTCCCACCATTCTAAACAAGTATCACTTTTCCAAATTCACCATGCTCTCTCATTCCCTCTACCGACAAAATTCACCTTGTCTTAAAAATATTTCAGTGCACCAGCCCCAAGCATCCCCAGAGAGATGGTATGGCGAGGGAGGAGGGAGGGGGTGTTCAGGTTGGGGAACACGTGTATACCTGTGGCGGATTCATGTTGATGTATGGCAAAACCAATACAATATATAAAGTAATTAACCTCCAATTTAAATAAACAAATTTATATTTAAAAAAACATTTCAGACTTTCTTTTCTCAGATGCTCTTTCTTTGTATTTGTGAATTCTGTTCAGTTCTCGAGATCTATCTCAGGTATTGCTCCTTCCAAAAAGATTTCTCTATTGCCTCACACCTCCATTGGGTTGCCTTATGTCTGTCTCTCTTCTACCATAGGACCAAGCATAATTTACTATATTTTCTAACTGCATTAGAAATATCCATGCATGTGTCTGAATTTTAATTGCAAAACATTATCTGTCACGGCAACTGCTATGGCTTAAACTGCCTTGAAGTATTTACCAATGATAACAGCAAGCATGTTATTTCCTTCAGTCTAATTCATGGATTATCTGCTGTCATTGTTTATTAATTGGGGATGTCCTGTCTTTATGTTGGTGGTCCAATGACTTTCTGCATTTCTCAACCTCTGTGTTCTATCATGTGTGCTGGTAAGATGGCTAAGGTGGGTTTTGGTGAGTGTCATGGCTTCCTCACTGTATACCAAAAAAGCATCTTCTCACTCTGAAAGAAACATGAATTTGAAATCTGCTCTTTTCTGTCTACATGAAGTATCCTCCATGACTACTTCTGTTTGGCCACCTCCTACTCTTTAGTCTGAGATGCTATTATTGACACACATAACTTCCAATAGAAGGCTTTTTGATATCTGTATGTCTTTTCCTATGAGATGCCTAAAATATTTCAAAGTACTACTGAATTTTTTAAAAATCAATGAAATAATCAATTAACATAGGCACTTAATGAATAATAACCCAATAAATGACCTTACCCTGATATGATTTAATGAAGTTTTAAAATAATTCTCCTCTGTTCTTCAATACCAATTAATAGTGTAAAAAAAAAATACTTTTATGCCTTTTAATAGGTGTAGGAACATATGAGACCCTTAGTAGTGCAGTATTAGTTGCTCAGTCTTTAGGCATCCTTCCAATGATGCTACCTGAGAGTATCATTTTTATATTACAAAGATAAAGTACAATCTGTTTAGGGATTACTTTGGTTCAAATCAATTCTATCCATGTGATGAAATCATCTTATATTCTCCTTCTGGAATAAATTTATTAAAGATAAAAATATCAGAGTCACGATACATAGTTTGTCTAATATGTTTTTTGTTTAAAGGGATTTTCCCCCCCTCAGTAACACTGTGATCCAATATTATCCTATGGTAAGTGTGTCAAACTGCAGACTTTTACTTGTGCTTGAGAACTACAAATTTTCAAATGCCAATTATGTCCATTCCCTTTGTTCTTGACAAAACTTCATATACGCAGTAAGAGAATCTAAAAATGGTATTCTTTCATTGTCTACAGTATTTGACCACCAAGAACCATTTAAAAAATCCAAAACAACAGTGATTTTTAAAAAAGTATCTCAAAAACTTCTCTTTCAAAATATTTTTCCTTTTCTAAACTGCAAAGAAATCAATATTCGGAAAGACACTAACATAATCAATTAATGAGCTAATAATTTTCCAAATTTTCTATTATTTTCTGCTTATATTATACAGCCAACTGAGGACAAATTCCCTTCCGAAGAATGTAGGTCATCATAGATTTTTATATAAAAGGGAATCAAAATCTTCTCTTTTATGCTCATAAAACAGAATACATAGTTTTTTTTTGTAATCTATTGTAAAGCCAGTGAAAGTGGATGGAAATAAAAGAAGGCAGTATCTTGAAGTACTAAGAGTGTGGCTTTGGAGCCATGAAAAATAGATTTGAGTTAGAACTTTGTTACTTATTATTTGTAAACCTTTGACAAGTTACTTAACTTCCCTGAATTTCCTCTATGAAATGAAGATGACAGTACATGTACAATCCTTAAAATGTTTTCTGTCTTTAAAGATTTTTTTAAATGATGTATATAAAGCACAAAGTACAATGCCTAGTAGGTACCAAATGCTCATTAACCAATAGATGGCCATCTTTAAGGAGAGAATTCTTTTGGGCATCAATTGTGTAGGAACATTAGTGTTATCTTACCCTTTCCACTACTACAACGTTCTTTTCTACATTATCACAGTTGCGTTAGTAAAACAGCCAAGGGCATAAGCCATCTCTAAAATGAAATTTTTGTCCCAAGTAAGCCTGGAGCACACAAAATGGAGCACACAAAATTTATAATTCCAAAGTCACTCTTTGTCCCCCTCCCCCAAGGAATTTAGGCAAGAGGAAGAAATTAACCCTGATTTATAGTATATTTGCTCAAAGAATGATATTCTCATATCTCAATTTTGAGGTCAGACATTAAGTGGAGTAGGTTATATAAATCTGAATTAAAAAGCAAAGTTTGTAAAGCCTCCAGTGATTTCCTGAGAAACCAGACTGCATAACTTCATTAAGAATGGAAATGAAGTTCCTTGATCCTGGTGCTTCAGAAAATGCACTTTAAGTGCATAAAAGGGAAAAACAAGTGAGCAATAAGCATGCAGAGAAGAAAAAAGGAGAAGAGAGAGGAGACGGAAGAAGAAGAGTGTGTCTTAGTCACCCAGTCATGTCCAACTCTTTGTGACCCCATGGGCTGCATCTGTCCAAGGGATTCTCCAGGCAACCCACGGGAGTGGGTTGCCATTCCCTTCTCCAAAGAAGAGAAGAGTGATGTAAATAAGGTCTGCCAATCTCAATAGTGGCATTTGTTTTACACAGAAGAATTCTGTAATTTCTGTAAAAAAAAAAAAAAATCAAAGAAGCTTAGAGTCATCACACATAGGAAAACAGCTGAGTTTGGAACTACCCTCTTCTTTAAGCTTTATCACACTTCTCATATAGATGAGTGTCATGACCAGATGCCACTAGTGGAAAGGCATTTTACAGACACCCTAAATTCTATTTAAAATAATATAGGAATGAAACAATTCCAGATTCACTTACATTGAAGTATTTCAAGGGTTACGAATCTACTTTAGATTTATAGGTGGAAAATGATCTAGCAAAAAACTAACCTTCAGTCTATAATATGTTAATTACCTGTGAAAAATTCACAAAAACTAGGCATAAACTAGATATATCCCTCCCTTTAGCTGGAAAATCCAACCATGCAAAGTGAATAAAGTTGACAGCCATCTCATTAGTAAGATGTGCAGTCACTTAAAATATCCCTTATCTCCATGTAACTTATGATATGTCCCATCATTGCATCTAAAGAAACAGCATTTGATGAGTTGATCATTTTACCAAATATAGAGTATATGTCCTCATGCGTGCACGCTAAGTCACTTCAGTCATGTCTGACTCTTTGCGACCCTATGGATTATACCCCACCTGGCTCCTCTGTCCAAGGGATTTTCCAGGCAAGAATACTGGAGTGGGTTGCCATGCCCTCCTCTACTGGATCCCCTCCACCCAGGGTTCAAACCCATGTCTCCTGTGGTTCCTTCACTGAAGGCGAATTCTTTACCACTGAGCCACCAGGGAAGCCTCAAAGTCTACCTATAACAACTCTATATATTATTTCCTAAGACTACGACAGATGATTAATACCTTGCTGAAGTTTATTAATATATTCATGTAAGTACTTTTTTATATATACTAAGAACATTTTATAAGAGTAGGAATGGAATAACAAGAAAGAGTCATGGCTCCTGCCATTGAGCAGTAGTGGGTCCATCCCAAGAATCTCAAGTGATATTACTGCAAGAATGACTATTGTCAGGATAGGCTCCTGAGAATATGATGAGAGAGAAAAGAAAAATATAACAATAATGAAGAATCAAGAATGGCTTTAGGACTTTCTAAACATATTTCTGCATGATTTTAATATGTCTAAATATCTGTCATATCAAAGACATACCCTTGATGTAGAAAGTACTCAAGCATATAATTCACAGGTTAGTTTCTTGCCAACACTATGAACTCCTGTTTTCATTGGGTTTCTGACTTTACTGTAAGTTTAAATGCTATTTCCATATTGAGTCCTAAGTATACAATTAGGCATATTAAAAGTACAAATATTTAATAGACCTCTATATGTACATACTACTGAGAATATATGTTAACATTTCACCATATCTGCTACCTCTCTTTCATGAAGTATGGTGCAGCTAAAGACTCACTTTTCCATCCCTTTTGCCTTCTTCTCTTCCTCCCCAAGAATAACCAATATTCTGATGTTATTTCATTTATTTAAGCATTTAGCAACTATTTGATGAATGCCTACCATGGGCAAGATATTATTTCAGGTATTTGGAACACATCAGCAAACTAAAGAAATAAAGATTGTTGACCTTTCACAGCTCATTTAGATGGGTGAGACAGATTATAATCAACAATCATAATTTATAAGTATGTTTTATATTCAGTGAGCAAGTGACTAATGCTCTAGAAAAATGAAATAATGGAGCAAAGTAAGGAAGATTCAGAGCTGGGAGGGGGCAATTAGAAATTGAAAGGTGACATTAGATTAAAAACTCAAAGAGGTGAAATGGGGCAACCACAATGAAAAACAGTCTGGTACTTCCTCAAAAAATTAAACATAAAATTACCATTTTACCCAGAAATTCAAATTCTACATATATATCCAAGAGAAATGAAAATGTATGTCCATGCAAAAATTTGTACTGCATTATTTAGAATAGATAAAGGGCAGAAACAATGCAAATGTCTATCAGCTGATGTAGGAATAAACAAAAGTGGTATATCCATACAACAGAATATAATTCAGCCATAAGAATGAAGTGATGTACTGATTATACTACAGCATGGATAAACTTTGAAGACTTTATGCTAAGTAAAAGAAACCAGTTACAAAATATCATATATCATGACTTCACTTACATGAAATTGCCAAAAGAGGAAAATATATAGAGTAGAAGGTAGTTAATAATTGCTTTAGGCTGGAAGTATGGGACAAGGAATTGGGGTTAATAGCTAGAAGTTTGGGGATGTCTTCCAGACATGATGAAATTATTCTAAAATTGACTGTGATAACAGCTGCATTATTCCATCACTATATTAAAAACCATTAAATTATATGTTTTAAATGTGTGAACTGTGTTGTATGTGAGATATAGCTCAGTAAAGCTATTATGAAAAAATGTAACACATACAAGTTATCCCTTTATTTTCAAACATTTATATGTTCTCAGCTATCTTTTTACTAATGATATCTAGCTTAATTGGTTTAATTGTTACTTATTATCCTCAATTACATTTAGATNTAGATTTGAGTTAGAACTTTGTTACTTATTATTTGTAAACCTTTGACAAGTTACTTAACTTCCCTGAATTTCCTCTATGAAATGAAGATGACAGTACATGTACAATCCTTAAAATGTTTTCTGTCTTTAAAGATTTTTTTAAATGATGTATATAAAGCACAAAGTACAATGCCTAGTAGGTACCAAATGCTCATTAACCAATAGATGGCCATCTTTAAGGAGAGAATTCTTTTGGGCATCAATTGTGTAGGAACATTAGTGTTATCTTACCCTTTCCACTACTACAACGTTCTTTTCTACATTATCACAGTTGCGTTAGTAAAACAGCCAAGGGCATAAGCCATCTCTAAAATGAAATTTTTGTCCCAAGTAAGCCTGGAGCACACAAAATGGAGCACACAAAATTTATAATTCCAAAGTCACTCTTTGTCCCCCTCCCCCAAGGAATTTAGGCAAGAGGAAGAAATTAACCCTGATTTATAGTATATTTGCTCAAAGAATGATATTCTCATATCTCAATTTTGAGGTCAGACATTAAGTGGAGTAGGTTATATAAATCTGAATTAAAAAGCAAAGTTTGTAAAGCCTCCAGTGATTTCCTGAGAAACCAGACTGCATAACTTCATTAAGAATGGAAATGAAGTTCCTTGATCCTGGTGCTTCAGAAAATGCACTTTAAGTGCATAAAAGGGAAAAACAAGTGAGCAATAAGCATGCAGAGAAGAAAAAAGGAGAAGAGAGAGGAGACGGAAGAAGAAGAGTGTGTCTTAGTCACCCAGTCATGTCCAACTCTTTGTGACCCCATGGGCTGCATCTGTACAAGGGATTCTCCAGGCAACCCACGGGAGTGGGTTGCCATTCCCTTCTCCAAAGAAGAGAAGAGTGATGTAAATAAGGTCTGCCAATCTCAATAGTGGCATTTGTTTTACACAGAAGAATTCTGTAATTTCTGTAAAAAAAAAAAAAAATCAAAGAAGCTTAGAGTCATCACACATAGGAAAACAGTTGAGTTTGGAACTACCCTCTTCTTTAAGCTTTATCACACTTCTCATATAGATGAGTGTCATGACCAGATGCCACTAGTGGAAAGGCATTTTACAGACACCCTAAATTCTATTTAAAATAATATAGGAATGAAACAATTCCAGATTCACTTACATTGAAGTATTTCAAGGGTTACGAATCTACTTTAGATTTATAGGTGGAAAATGATCTAGCAAAAAACTAACCTTCAGTCTATAATATGTTAATTACCTGTGAAAAATTCACAAAAACTAGGCATAAACTAGATATATCCCTCCCTTTAGCTGGAAAATCCAACCATGCAAAGTGAATAAAGTTGACAGCCATCTCATTAGTAAGATGTGCAGTCACTTAAAATATCCCTTATCTCCATGTAACTTATGATATGTCCCATCATTGCATCTAAAGAAACAGCATTTGATGAGTTGATCATTTTACCAAATATATAGTATATGTCCTCATGCGTGCATGCTAAGTCACTTCAGTCATGTCTGACTCTTTGCGACCCTATGGATTATACCCCACCTGGCTCCTCTGTCCAAGGGATTTTCCAGGCAAGAATACTGGAGTGGGTTGCCATGCCCTCCTCTACTGGATCCCCTCCACCCAGGGTTCAAACCCATGTCTCCTGTGGTTCCTTCACTGAAGGCGAATTCTTTACCACTGAGCCACCAGGGAAGCCTCAAAGTCTACCTATAACAACTCTATATATTATTTCCTAAGACTACGACAGATGATTAATACCTTGCTGAAGTTTATTAATATATTCATATAAGTACTTTTTTATATATACTAAGAACATTTTATAAGAGTAGGAATGGAATAACAAGAAAGAGTCATGGCTCCTGCCATTGAGCAGTAGTGGGTCCATCCCAAGAATCTCAAGTGATATTACTGCAAGAATGACTATTGTCAGGATAGGCTCCTGAGAATATGATGAGAGAGAAAAGAAAAATATAACAATAATGAAGAATCAAGAATGGCTTTAGGACTTTCTAAACATATTTCTGCATGATTTTAATATGTCTAAATATCTGTCATATCAAAGACATACCCTTGATGTAGAAAGTACTCAAGCATATAATTCACAGGTTAGTTTCTTGCCAACACTATGAACTCCTGTTTTCATTGGGTTTCTGACTTTACTGTAAGTTTAAATGCTATTTCCATATTGAGTCCTAAGTATACAATTAGGCATATTAAAAGTACAAATATTTAATAGACCTCTATATGTACATACTACTGAGAATATATGTTAACATTCCACCATATCTGCTACCTCTCTTTCATGAAGTATAGTGCAGCTAAAGACTCACTTTTCCATCCCTTTTGCCTTCTTCTCTTCCTCCCCAAGAATAACCAATATTCTGATGTTATTTCATTTATTTAAACATTTAGCAACTATTTGATGAATGCCTACCATGGGCTAGATATTATTTCAGGTATTTGGAACACATCAGCAAACTAAAGAAATAAAGATTGTTGACCTTTCACAGCTCATTTAGATGGGTGAGACAGATTATAATCAACAATCATAATTTATAAGTATGTTTTATATTCAGTGAGCAAGTGACTAATGCTCTAGAAAAATGAAATAATGGAGCAAAGTAAGGAAGATTCAGAGCTGGGAGGGGGCAATTAGAAATTGAAAGGTGACATTAGATTAAAAACTCAAAGAGGTGAAATGGGGCAACCACAATGAAAAACAGTCTGGTACTTCCTCAAAAAATTAAACATAAAATTACCATTTTACCCAGAAATTCAAATTCTACATATATATCCAAGAGAAATGAAAATGTATGTCCATGCAAAAATTTGTACTGCATTATTTAGAATAGATAAAGGGCAGAAACAATGCAAATGTCTATCAGCTGATGTAGGAATAAACAAAAGTGGTATATCCATACAACAGAATATAATTCAGCCATAAGAATGAAGTGATGTACTGATTATACTACAGCATGGATAAACTTTGAAGACTTTATGCTAAGTAAAAGAAACCAGTTACAAAATATCATATATCATGACTTCACTTACATGAAATTGCCAAAAGAGGAAAATATATAGAGTAGAAGGTAGTTAATAATTGCTTTAGGCTGGAAGTATGGGACAAGGAATTGGGGTTAATAGCTAGAAGTTTGGGGATGTCTTCCAGACATGATGAAATTATTCTAAAATTGACTGTGATAACAGCTGCATTATTCCATCACTATATTAAAAACCATTAAATTATATGTTTTAAATGTGTGAACTGTGTTGTATGTGAGATATAGCTCAGTAAAGCTATTATGAAAAAATGTAACACATACAAGTTATCCCTTTATTTTCAAACATTTATATGTTCTCAGCTATCTTTTTACTAATGATATCTAGCTTAATTGGTTTAATTGTTACTTATTATCCTCAATTACATTTAGATATTCACCTCATCATATTCATCTTTTTATTCTACAGACTACACACAGATTTTTATTCATTTATTTGTCTCATTTCTTGTTCTGAATTATAGCTTCTTTTTTCTGCACCTTAATAGATGCAGGAAAAGCTTTTTTATAAGATCGAATATCCATTTATAATAAAAAGCTCTCCAGAAATTGGGCACAGAGGGAACACACCTCNTTATTCTACAGACTACACACAGATTTTTATTCATTTATTTGTCTCATTTCTTGTTCTGAATTATAGCTTCTTTTTTCTGCACCTTAATAGATGCAGGAAAAGCTTTTTTATAAAATCAAATATCCATTTATAATAAAAGCTCTCCAGAAATTGAGCACAGAGAGAACATACCTCACAACATATAAAGGTCATATATGAAAAATCCACAGCTAGCATCATACCCAATGGTGAAAAACGGAAAGCATTTCCTCTAAAATCAGGAACAAAGTAAGAATGCCCGTTCTATCCTCTTTAATTCAACATAGTATTGGAAGTCCTAGCCACAAGAATTAGATAAGAAAAAGAAATAAAAGAAACCAAATTGTAAAAGAAGTAAAATGGTCACTGTTTTTATATAGCAAAGAGAAAATCCTAAGGATGCTACCTAGAGCTCATCTATGAATTCCGTACAGTTGCTGGGTATAAAATTAATATACAGAAATCTGTTTCATTTCTATATACTAACAATGAAATATCAGAAAGAGAAATTAAGGAAACAATCTGGTTTACCATCACATCAAAAACAAAATACCTAGGTATAAACCTATGTAAGAAGGCAAAAGACCTATATTCTGAAAACTATAAAATGCTGATTAAAAGAAACTAAAAATAACACAAAAAGATGGAAAGATACACCATGTTATTGGACTGGAAGAATCAATATTGTTAAAATGACCATAATACCCAAGGCAGTCTCTAGGTTCAACACAATCACTATCAAATTACCAACAACATTTTTCACAGAACTAAAACAAATAATTTTAAAGTCTATGTGGAAACACAGAAGACCTGAATAGCCAAAACAGTCTTCAGAAAGAAAACTGGAGGTGGGAAAATCACGTTCTCTGACTTCAGACTATACTACAAAGCAACACTGATTGAACAGTATAGCACTGGCACAAAACCAGACATATAGATCAGCAGAACATTACAGGAAGGCCAAAAACAAGCTCCAGTGCTTATGGTCAATTAATCTACGACAAAGAATGCACAGTGGAGACAGGAATATACAATGGAGCCAAGACAGTCTCTTCAATAAGTGGTGCTCGGAAAACTGGACAGCTACATTTAAGAGAATAAAATTAGAGTATTCTCTAATATCATATACACACACACAAACACACAAACACAAAAATGCAAAACGTATGGCTGGATGCTGTAAAACTAGAGGAAAACACAGGCAGAACACTCTTTGACATAAATCACAACAATGTTTTTTTGGATCCACATCCTAGAGTAANAGGAATATACAATGGAGCCAAGACAGTCCCTTCAATAAGTGGTGCTCGGAAAACTGGACAGCTACATTTAAGAGAATAAAATTAGAGTATTCTCCAATATCATATACACACACACAAACACAAAAATGCAAAAATGCAAAACGTACGGCTGGATGCTATAAAACTAGAGGAAAACACAGGCAGAACACTCTTTGACATAAATCACAACAATGTTTTTTTGGATCCACATCCTAGAGTAATATACATTAAAAAAAGAAAAAAACTAAACAAATGGGACCTAATTAAAACCTTAACCCAAATGGGACCTTAAAACCTTTAGCAGAGTGAAGGAAACCGTAAACAAAATGAAAAGACAACCGATGAATTGGGAGAAAAAATTTGCATATGATGTGACTGACAACAGATTAATTTCCAAAACATAGAAAACAGATCATATAGCTTAATATAAAAACAACCCAATCAAAAAAATGGGCAGAAGACCTAAGCAGACATTTCTCCAAAGATGTACAGAAAGCCAACAGGCACATGAAAAGATGTTCAATATTGCTAATTAATAGAAAAAAGCAGATCAAAATTACAATGAGCTACCACCTCACACCANATAAAAACAACCCAATCAAAAAAATGGGCAGAAGACCTAAGCAGACATTTCTCCAAAGATGTACAGAAAGCCAACAGGCACATGAAAAGATGTTCAATATTGCTAATTAATAGAAAAAAGCAGATCAAAATTACAATGAGCTACCCCCTCACACCAGTCAGAATACTGGTGTGAGCCATCATTAAAATATCTACAAATAATAAATGCTGGAGAGGATGTGGAGAATAAGGAACCTTCCTAC
>SJYW01033615.1:0-13328 GCA_006410735.1 Raphicerus campestris
TGGGAGATGGGAGGGGGTTCAGGAGGGAGGGGACACATGTATACCTATGTTGAGGTCTGACAGAAAACAGAATGCTGTAGAGCGATTATCCTTCAATATAAAATAAATTTTTTAAAAAGCCCTGGTGCGTCAGAAAGTGTCCCTTCGGAGGAGGCGGCAGCAGGTGGTGGGGGGAAGCGGCACCCTGACCAGCGGCATCAGCTCACAGAGGAGTGGCCCCAGGAC
The DNA here is from genome assembly GCA_006410735.1 of Raphicerus campestris. Lineage (NCBI taxonomy): Eukaryota > Metazoa > Chordata > Mammalia > Artiodactyla > Bovidae > Raphicerus > Raphicerus campestris. The sequence goes on from SJYW01033615.1 coordinate 226, forward strand.
TCCCAGGACGGCCCCCTCACCAGGGAAGGGTAGGGACAGGCTGCCAGAGCAGGAAGCCCAGGGCCCTGCACTCGCTGGGCCAGGGCTGAGCCCAGAAGGCGCTGCTCAGAGCCAACGGCAGAGCAGGTCAGGCCAGCAGGGGCTCCGGCCCACGGACCGAGCAAGCAGTGCAAACAGCACCTCTGAAACACCATCTATCATTCACTCACTGGCATTCACTCATTGGAGGCACTAATTAGCACATCTTCTGTGGAAGGTGATCTGTATTTGTGATTAAAAAAAAAAGTGTCAATTAGTGAATTACTGAAATATCTGCTTCTGTCAGGAGAACAAGAGGAACACAGAAACTGATTATTATCCTACTTGGGTTAGAAAACAGAGGAAATAAAAATAGAAAACTAAGTACCTCCACATGTAAATCAGTACCACTTGGCTTCTCAGACCTGAATCCCCCAGTGATGTTGTCAAAATGAGATCCTGCCTCTGTGGGGCTGACAGGCCTGGTACTCTGCATTTCTCCCTGGCCTAAGATTCCACCCACCAACCTCTGGACCAGGACCTAGGAACACAAGGAATTACACGCAAATATGATAGTTTTTCCTATGTGAACACTGGTGCACGGTGGGCTTCCAGGACCAAAGATGCCGTATCTGGTGATCTTAGCCATCCTTAATGTCTGATAGCTGAGACACATGGGTCACTGCCAAGGATGCCCCATCTGTGACACTGGAAACCACTGGGCACTGCCCTCAGATTCAAGCGGCCCAAGAGCTCCCAGCTACAGCCTGCCAGCTGCAAAGGACAGCTCTGCAGCATGACTGGCGCATGCCTGTGAGGAGACATAAATAAATAAGACATAAATAAAGTCTTGTTTCTTGATTCTTCTCCTTTTGCAAGCTTGGTCTTTACAGCCATCCTAGGATTTGAGGTGAAGCATCTCCAGAGATGAGAGATGCTGAAGAGATCAAGAAGAGATGGAAAGAATACATGGAAAAACTGTACAAAAACTATCTTAATGAATTGGATAAGGCAATGGTATGGTCAGTCACCCACAATCAGACATTCTAGAGTGTGAAGTCAGAAGGGTCTCAGGAAGCACTGCTGTCAATAAAGCTAGTGGATGTGATGGCATTCCAGTAGAGCTATTAAAATCCCTAAAAGATGATGCCATCAAACTGCTGCACTCAATATGTCAGCAAATCTGGAAGACCCAGCAGTGGCCACAGGACTGGAAAGGGTCAGTTCCAATTCCCAAGAAGTGTAGTACCAAAGAATGTGCTAACCATGGGACAGTTGCACTCATCTCTCCCACAGTAAGGTCATGCTTAAAATTGTGCATGCTAGGCTTCAGCATTACATGAAACAAGAACTTCCAGACGTCCAAGCTGGGTTTAAGAAAGACAGAGGAACCAGAGATGAAATTGCCAATATTTGTGGGATCATAGAGAAAAAAAGGAATTCCAGAAAAACATCTACCTCTGTTTTATCAACTATGCTAAAGCCTTTGACTGTATGAATCACAACAAACTGTGGAAAACTCTTAAAGAGAAAGGAATACCAGACTATCTTACTTGTCTCCTGAGAAACCTGTATACAGGTCAGGAAGCAAAAGTTAGAACCCTGCCTGTATGGAACATCCAATTGGTTCAGGACTGAGAAAGGAGCACGACAGAGCTGTCTGCTGTCACCTTGTTTGTTTAACTTACACACTCAGCACATCATGAGAAAGACTGGACTGGATGAGTTACAAGCTGGAATTAAGATAGGCAAGAGAAACATCAACAACCTTCAGTTCAATTCACTCGCTCAGTCACGTCCAACCCTTCATGACCCCTCGGACTGCAGCATGCCAGGCTTCACTGTATATCACCAACTCCCGGAAATTCAGGTCCATCAAGTTGGTGATGCCATCCAACCATCTCATCCTGTCATTCCCTTCTCCTCCCACCTTCAGTCTTTCCCAGCATCAGGGTGTTTTCTACTGAGTCAGTTCTTCACATCAGGTGGCCCAAGTATTGGAGCTTTATCTTTAGCATCAGCCCTTCCAATGAATATTCAGGACTGATCTCCTTTAGGATGGACTGGTTGGATCTCCTTGCAGTCCAAGGGACTTTCAAGAGTCTTCTACAGCATCACAATTCAAAAGCATCAATTTTTTGGCACTCAGCTATCTTTATAGTTCAACTCTCACATCTATACATGACTAATGGGAAAACCATAGCTTTGACTAGACAGACCTTTGTTGGCAAAGTAACATCTCTGCTTTTTAATATGCTGTCTAGGTTGGTCATAACTTTTCTTCCAAAGAGCAAGCGTCTTTTAATTTCATGATTACAATCACCATTTGCAGTGATTCTGGAGCCCAAGAAAATAAAGTCTGCCACTGTTTTCACTGTTTCTCCATCTATTTGCCATGAAGTGATGGGACTAGATGCCATGATCTTAGTTTTTTTAAAAATATTGAGTTTTAAGCCAGCTTTTTCACTCTCCTCTTTCATTAAGAGGCTCTTTAGTTCCTCTTTACTTTCTGCCCATAAGGTGGTGTCATCTGCATATTTGAGGTCATTGATATTTCTCCTGGTAGTCTTGATCCCAGCTTGTGCTTCATCCAACCCGACATTTTGCATGATGTACTCTGTATATAAGTCAAATTAGCAGGGTGACAATATACAGCCTTAATGCACTACTTTATCAATTTGGAACCAGTCTGTTGTCCCATGTCCAGTTCTGTGTGTTGTTTCTTGACCTACAACCAGATTTCCCAGGATGCAGGAAAGGTAAGTGGTCTGGTATTCCCATCTCTTGAAGAATTTTCCACAGTTTGTTGTGATCTACACAGTCAAAGACTTTGGTGTAATCAATAAAGCAGAAGTAGATGTTTTTCTGGAATTCTCTTGCTTTTTCTATGATCCAGCTGATGTTGGCAATTTGATCTCTGGTTCCTCTGCTTTTTCTAAATCCAGCTTGAACATCTAGAAGTTCATGGTTCACGTACTATTGTAGTGAACAACCTCAGATATGTGAACGATACCACTCTAATGGCAGAAAGTGAAGAGGAAGTAAAGAACCTCTTGATGACGGTGAAGGAAGAGAGTGAAAAAGCTGGCTTAAAACTAAACAGTAAAGAAATTAAGATCATAGCATCTGGCCCCATTCCTTCATGGCAAATAGAAGGGTAGAAGCAGTGACAGATTTCCTCTTCTTATACTCTAAAATCACCATGGATGATGACTGCACCCATAAAATCAGATGACTGCTGCTTGGCAAGAAAGCCATGAGAAACCTAGATGGTGTTAAAAAGCAAACACATCACTTTGCCAATAAAGGTTCATATAGTCAAGATTATGGTCTTCCCAGTTGTCATGTACAATTGTAAAAGCTCGGCCATAAAGAAGGCAGAGTGCTGAAGAATTGATGCCTTCAAACTGCAATGCTGGAGAAGACTCCTGAGAGTCCCTTGGACAGTGAGGAGATCAATCCAGCCAATCTTAAAGAAACCAATCCTGAATACTGGAAGGACTGATGCTGAAGCTGAAGCTCCAGTTTTTTGGTCACCTGATGAAAAGAGCCAACTCATGGGAAAAGTCCCTGATACTGAGAAAGAGCAGGGCATAAGAGGGCAGAAAGAGAAAGAGTATCAGAGGATGAGATGGTTGGATGGCTTCACCAATGCAACGGACATGAACTTCGGCAAGCTCTTGGAGATGGTGACAGACAGGGAGGCCTGGAGCACTGCAGTCCATGGGGTCACAAAGAGTTGGACATAACTGGGCAACTGAACAATGAACAACATTTCCAGCAAGCCCTGGCGGGTTCTGTGGACCCTGGTGATGACACTGGCACTGCAGCATGGGGCGTCGCGTCTGCTGAGCTCAGCACCGCAGCTCCTGGGCTGCAGGCAGAGCTCTAACAGTCCCCAGCATGTGAGGCCAGCATCCTCCCTTCCTCTGTAGAGTACCTGCCAATAGCTGTGATACGTGAACAAGGATTCCTTCTAAAAACTGGGGCTTCCCCTCTGAAGCATGTAGTCCTGCCCTGTGAAGTAGTCAGGAGCAGCCCCCGGGATGCTGTGTCCAACCCACTCCTGTGCTCCTGAACCAGGGAGGTAGGTTAAAGCTGCAGACCCCACATCCCAGACCCATATGCCTGGACTCCACGTCGCACCCAGGCCTCCTCAGGACCCCACACAACCCCCAACAGCACTCAGCTCTCCAGCTTTCTCCCACCACTCAGGACTCACTGAGCCCAAAGCAATGCCTCCCACTTGGGACAGACCTGTTGGGTGTATTATGAGGCTTCTTCTGCACACAGAGGCCCACAGGGGCTGCGTGTGCCCCCCTCACAGGCCTTCCAGGGCAGCCACGGGCAGGGGCAGGAGGGGAGGAGGACTTGATACTGCGCCCATCTTGCAGGTGCTGAAACTGAGACCTGAGAGATTATATGACCCTCTTGGGTCACCAGCCAGGAAGTGCAGAACCCATAGCCTGCTCCCCACAGCGCTCCCTGCAGCCGAGCCTGCCCAGGCCGCCTTCGTGGACTAACTGCCCACAGCATGTTCCTTCCCAGGCCCTCTGAGGACCGTGGTCCCTCCTAGAACAGGGCTCTCCTCTGAGTCAGGAAGACGGGGTGGGGCGAGCCAGCCACCACCTGTCGGGTGAAAAGCTGGCATGTCAGGAAGACACATGCCGCTTCGCAGGCATGACGCCACGGAAGGTTGGCGTCACTTCTACTCTGTGGACTGAGGGGCTGGAACCTGCAGTTGGCCTCCTCAGCCCTGCCTGCCTCGCCTGTAACTAGGTTTTCCTTAGAGAGTCTTGGGGGAACAGGGCAGGCAGGGCTGACACGCGCAGAGGAGCACAGGCCTGGGATCACCCCCTGAGGAGCATGGGCAGGGCAGGGGGCACCAGGCCCGGAGGGTGGGAGGCGCCTCGGCAGCTTCAGTCAGGCCGCAGCCTCGTGTGACTGCACCCCAGCCATAGCACAGCTCACCGAGCCTGCCGGCCCCAAGTAGCGGGGTGCTTTCTCCCTTCATCATGGTGTCCAGCACACAGAGTGCCACGTCTACACAAGGGGCCTTTCAGCGCCTGCGGGTCCTCCTGGCTCCCCATCAGCACCTGGACCCCATCCCCATGTGTGTCTGTGTGAGTGTGGGGAGTCCTCCCAGCTCCTCATCAACACGTGGACCCCACCCCCTGTGTGTGTGTGTCTGTGTGTTGGGGGGGATGGTCCTCCCGGCTCCTCACCAGCACCTAGACCCCAGTCCCTGTGTGTGTGTGTGGGGGGGGGATGGTCTTCCCAGCTCCCCATCAGCATATGGACCCTTCGGAGGCAGAGCCTTCTTGCAGCCCCAGAACCCCAGAGGTCACTGTCCTCTGGCCTGCCCAGGACTTCGTGCTCAAGCAGGCCTCCTGAAGCAAAGTGAGGGATGAGGGCCATGGCCTGGTGAGGGGCACACCCCAAGGACCCCCAAAAAATTTGGCCAGATTTTTGCCAACACATCAAAGCAGCAGAACTCCCACCAATCAAACCTTGAATGGAGCCCCCAGATACAAGTGTGTGTGCACACTTCTGTCTCCTGTACCTGTGCATTTGTACAGAGAGACACATACAGACAAACACGCCGTGCGTTCTGCCCCTGGATTCTTGGTATCAGCAGTTTCCTTAGCCCGGCTGCTCCACCACAGAGCACATTCTAGTCGGGTATTTGGACAGGCATCAGTTTCCTTCCTGAGGTTCTGGCCTGGGGAGCCGCCCCTTAACTTCACCGTGATGCCCTAAAGTGCCTGCCTCGCCGTGGGCTTTAGAGCCGGGCACCAGGGTGAAGGCTGCAGGGTCACTTGGCTGTGACTCCCGCTCTGGCACTGCAGCCACCAATGCGCCCAGGGCCAACCTCACGGGAGAGACGTGCCAAACCCTCTGCCGCACCAGGAAAGTGTGAGCAGGGCCTGCCAGGCGCCATCTGGGGAGCGTGGGTCCAGCCCCACAGGCTGAGCGCAGGATCCGGAGCTGCAGAGATGCAGGAGGGGGATGCAGGGCCAGCCGTGAGCCAGGATGGGGCCAACCAGTTCTCCGGACCCACCACCTCCTCTGTGAGAGAGGAAGGCAGTGTTCTCATCTCAGGGCCCTGGGAACCTCGGGGAGCATGGACAGCCCAGCGTCTCCCCCCACCCCAGACAGAGTGCTGGGGTTCCATGCACCCCCAGGGTTGGATCCAGGTCAACCAGAGTAGAAAGTAGTTCAGTGCTGGCCAAGTGAGCGGGAGAGACCACCGCCCCAGGCATGTCACCGGCAGAGTTCCCAGTTCTGAAAGCAGGCAAGGGGAGGGGAGGTGCTCTCTTTCAGAGGCACGTATTCAGGACAGACCCCACGGGACAGCCTGAGAGCCTGCATGGAAGGGCCCTGGGTGTCCCCACGGAGGTGACAACTCGTGAGGGGCTGCATCCCAGCGGAAGTCAGGCCTAGTGCTGCAGAAGCTTCAGACCGGAGCGGCTCTCTGCCCTCAGGAGGGTCAGCCCAATGGGCACCCCGTGCAAGGGTGGAGATGGCCTATGTGGCCGACCTGGGACTGGGTACAGCGCAGAGGGGCCATGACTTGGTGGGGAGGAAGAGGGGCTTGCAGAGCGCTCCTCGGGGCTGCAGGGCCAGTATGAGACGGAGGGGTATCCAGGCCGCCTGCTCCTGCCACAGCAGCTCAGCGCGGACCTTTTCTCTGAAAGGTGCAATCAGTGGAACAAATAGCTGCCTCTGCTTAGAATAAAAGCAAACATCATTTTTGCCTCTCAAGCCACAGGAGTAGAGTCAGAAGAACATGCTCCAAACTGGGCAGGAAGCCCAGCTGGGTCCTGAATGGCGCTGCCACCGTGGGACCCCAGACTCACCTTGCCCAACTTGAGTATGGCCACGATGCCCCCCAGCCCCAACCCAGAGGTGGCACACAGCACAGCCCCGGCCTCCTCATCCAGAACCTTCCACAGCACTAGCCCAGGCTCCCTGGGGGTGGCCCTGCACCCCACCTGCCCTCTGCCAGTGCTAAGCCAAGAGGCTGGGCCTCGCTGTGTGCCAAAGGGGATCTGGGTGACTCAGGGGTCCCTGTGCCTCCCTCGAGAGAATCAGGAGCAGCAGTGACAGAGAGGCCTGGCACACGCTGAGCACTGAGGAGAGCCGACTGGGACCACCACGCAGGACTGGGGGTGCATGCGGGCTCCTCACAAGAAGTGTCACAGCTCTCTGACCGCTGACAGGGCCCCCCCACTCAGTCCTAGGGTCTGCAGGGCCAGCATCTCCTGTTCACAAGTGGCTAGGCAGTCGTCACGGACTCCTAGCTTCCCGGGGGCATGATGTGCAGGATGGCGCCCTTCCCTGAATCCAAGCCCCCCAAGGCTCCAGTCTCTCTGGTGCTTGAGACACAACTCCTACCCGAGCTCCAGGGCCCGCCCTGTGGGCACAACTTCCTCTGCACCTTGGCCTGCAGAGCCTGCCTGCAGCGTATCCACTCAGGGCGCCACACTCGGGACCCTCCAACGGGTCTCCACTGCTGAGGGCGGATCCCCCTCAGTCTCGCCCTTGTAGCCTCACAAAGTCCGTCCTCACAAGACTTCCCGCCTGCTGGTCAAGGTTCCAGAATGCTCGACCAAGGACGGATGACTGAAGCAGCCGTTTGAAGTTCCTTCCAAAACAAACCTAGACCTGCAGGCCTTTGAAGCCGGCCTTCTTCACCACCCAAAAGGGCCCATGTCTAATCACCGGCAGGAGGAGCTACTGAAAAGTCACTCGTCAGAAGTATGTGAGAGTAAATTTTTGCCTTTTTTCTCAAAGACACAAAACTCACACAAGGATATTTGTTTGCATTAGCATTAGGTGTGTGCGTGCATACAACAAAGAATGATTTTGAAGCTTAGGTCCAATACGAAACTTACAAAAACCCACAGAGATGTAGCTCAGAGCCCACTCTCTGGAAGAGAGAGGAGGATTCCTGGTCGCTAGCAATGACACGTTTTTAGAGGGGGCAGAAAGAGGAAAGCATCCAGTCACAGCTGCTACCTAGCAAGTGGCTCTACTGGAAACCAACAAACTTCAGCCTGACCTCAGCTGGATGACAACACCCATCAGTCCTACTAGGTAGAGCCCCAGTGCCTTCTGCAGCACGGGTTACTCATAGACACAGCTGGGAAAGCCCCAGTGTATCTCAATATGGTTTAAACCCAGTTTAGATGTCAAGAGCATGGTTTCATCCATACCCAAGTGGGTTAACAGTGTAGTACAGCTTCCCTCCCCTTACAGACAGACTCCCTGCAAGGGGCCTGGGACCCTTTGCTGTAGTGCCTGCACCTGAACAAATGTTTCCTCAATCTACAAGATATCAAGAACCTATAAGTTACAAAAATAACTGTGTGCATGCACAGTTGGGACAAATTATGGACAAGATGCAAAAAGACTAAAAAAAAAAAAAACCCACAACCAATCAACTGCCATGTCTAAAGAGCGAACAGCAACACACGGGGTTGGGGCAAAAGCAGGGTACTATCCCTGCGCCTGCACACAGCACCACCAAAGGGCTGGCAAACCACCTGTGCTACCGCTCCAGCCTGAACCCTGGACACATCCCCCACCCCAACACAGGAAGTAACATACTGGGACCAGCTTGCCCTCGGGGGAGCAGAGGGGCCTGTTGCTTGTTCTCACCCTCACTGCTGCAGCAGGGGCTCCAATGAACTGGCCTGGGTTTGGTGTCCAGCCTCTTTTAGTTTTCTCTTGACTGCAGAAGGCCAAGAACCCCGATGGGCCTGGTTCACAGGACACCACAATGACCAAGCAGAGGTGGATGCGGACCCCTGCTCTGTTCACAGGCACGGGGTCCAGACACTCAGAAGCACTCTCACCAGTGCAGGAACCTAGCGCTGCCTTCCACGGAGGAGCCCATGCAGATGGAAGGCTTCCGTCTATAACTTCCTCTATAATTGTGGCTGAAGTGAGGAACTAGACTCTCTCTTTTTTTTTTTTTTTAATAAAGCACACTTAATCACAAATTCTTATTGATCTTGCTCTTTAAGTATTTCCTAAGTATAACTCATCTTGTTCATATCCACAATTACTGTTCTAATTTTAGGCCATTACCATTTCTTGACTAGATTACTGCAGTATTTCCCTATTGGTTTCCTTGCTTTAAAAAAATTAATTTATTTATTTTAATTGGAGGTTAATTACTTACAATATTGTGGTAGTTTTGCTGTACACTGACATGAATCAGCCATGTGGGTGTACATGTGTCCCCCATCCTGAACCCCCCTCCCACCTCCCTCCCCACTGCATCCCTCAGGGTCATATCAGGGAACCAGCTTTCAGCGCCCTGTTTCATGCATCAAATCTGGACTGGAAATCCATTTCACATATGGTAATATACATGTTTCAATGCTATTCTCTCATATCATCCCACCCTCGCCTTCTCTCACAGAGTCCAAAAGTCTGTTCTTTATATATGAGTCTCTTTTGCTGTCTTGCATATAGGGTCATCATTACCATCTTTCTAAATTCCATATATATGCATTCAGTTCAGTTCAGTTCAGCCACTCAGTCATGTCCGACTCTTTGCAACCCCATGAATCGCAGCACGCCAGGCCTCCCTGTCCATCACCAACTCCCGGAGTTTACTCAGACTCACATCCATCAAGTCCATGATGCCATCCAGCCATCTCATCCTCTGTCGTTCCCTTCTCCTCCTGCCCCCAATCCCTCCCAGCATCAGAGTCTTTTCTAATGAGTCAACTCTTCGCATCAGGTGGCCAAAGTACTGGAGTTTCGGCTTTAGCATCATTCCTTCCAAGGAAATCCCAGGGCTGATCTTCAGAATGGACTGGATGGATCTCCTTGCAGTCCAAGGGACTCTCAAGAGTCTTCTCCAATACCACAGTTCAAAAGCATCAATTCTTCGGCACTCAGCCTTCTTCACAGTCCAACTCTCACATCCATACATGACCACAAGAAAAACCATAGCCTTGACTATATGCGTTAATGAATATGTATTAATGTTTTTCTTTCTGACTTACTTCACTTTGTATAACAGGCTCCAGTTTCATCCACCTCATTAGAACTCTAATGTGTTCTTTTTAATAGCTGAGTAGTATTCCATTGTGTATATGTACCACAGCTTTCTTATCCATTTGTCTGCTGATGGACATCTAGGTTGCTTCCATGTCCTGGCTATTATAAACAGTGCTGCGATGAACACTGAGGTACACGTGTCTCTTTTGATTCTGGTTCCCTCGGTGTGTATGCCCAGCAATGGGATTGCTGGGTCAGAAGGCAGTTCTCTTTCCAGATTTTTAAGGAATTTCCACACTGTTCTCCATAGTGGCTGTACTAGTTTGCATTCCCACCAACAGTGGGTGCATTCCACATCCTCTCCAGCATTTATTGTTTGTAGACTTTTTGAAANAGAAGGCAGTTCTCTTTCCAGATTTTTAAGGAATTTCCACACTGTTCTCCATAGTGGCTGTACTAGTTTGCATTCCCACCAACAGTGGGTGCATTCCACATCCTCTCCAGCATTTATTGTTTGTAGACTTTTTGAAAGCAGCCATTCTGACCGGTGTGAGATGGTACCTCATTGTGGTTTTGATTTGCATTTCTCTGATAATGAGTGATGTTGAACATCTTTTCATGTGTTTGTCAACCATCTGTATGTCTTCTTTGGAGAAATGTCTATTTAGTTCCTTGGCCCATTTTTTAATTGGGTCATTTATTTTTCTGGAATTGAGCTGCATGAGCTGCTTGTATATTTTTGAGATTAATTCTTTGTCAGTTGCTTCATTTGCTATAATTTTCTCCCATTCTGAGGGCTATCTTTTCACCTTGCTTATAGTTTCCTTCTTTGTGCAAAAGCTTTTAAGTTTAATTAGGTCCCATTTGTTTATTTTTGCTTTTATTTGAAATGAGGAACTAGACTCTTAAACATTCAGAAACAAATGGAGGCTGACACAAAAAATTCAAATGCTGTGGCAATTGGTTTCATGTTGTGGGAGCAGGGACCTTCCTCTTGTCAGTAGCTCTTCTCAGAAAACAAGGGAAAGGGAGAGACCCGCAGGCATGACATCCCATCAAAAAATAAACTGCCTCACCACGCACTGTGCAGAGATGGGGCTGCCTGGGCACCACTGCCTAATGCATTCAGGGAACAGAGATTATCAACAATCAGACTGAAAATCCCAGGCCCCTCAAGAGTGAGCTCTTGTAGGTCAACATGTTGCTGGAACACTACATTTCAGCCCAGGAAAGAATCTTTTTATCCTCTCCTCGAAGATAGCCCAAAGTGGTAACTTGGACATGCTCAGATCATTTTGCTTTATTCTTTGGGACAAACACTTTGCACACACACACTCTCAGACACATATACATGCCCCCCCCCACACATACCTACATACGCATCCATATTCACTTATGAGGAGGAACTTATGACAACTGGGAATATCTCACATTGCCAGCTCCTGTTGGTAAAGAAATTCCTGCTCCAGAAACATACACACACAGCCTCAAACTTTTTTCAATCACTGATGTAATAAAAACTGAAACTAGATTAAATTATTTTTTCAATGAAAACACACAAAAAAACACTTCACATTGTACACCACCATAAATAGAACAAAAACCGTATAGCTTTAGTTATCATTTTCCTAGAATAGGAAATAACTACTTCCAACAATACAAAACACACAAATTTAAATGAACATAAGGTTGAAGTATTTATATACTGTAATAAGATTTTTTTACAATTAATCCTCCACATAAGCATAATAGTATCAATTTCCTGACATTCAGCTGTTTTCATTAAGATTACAGTGCTTCACTCTCTGTGAAGTCTGCTTTGTTAGACCACAGGTTCAAGTTAAAAAAAATCCATGGCAAAGCCACCAGGATTAGAAACCAAAGCATCTTATTATACAGTCAAATTGATATTCCCCATTAATCAAATACAGATGATACTATAAAACATGGCATGTCTCAGATAATTATAGTACCTACCTAACTGAATTGCTTTGAATATCCATACTTGCTAGAATTAAAATTTGAGTCCAAATATAGTTATTCTCAAAATAATTTTCTTTCTCAAAGTCTTTCCTCTTACCTATTTAATGCCCTTTAACAAAAGTATGTGCTTGTTAAATTTGAGAATAAAAATGTCCCAGAGTACATATATATAATGGAATATTGCTCAGCCATTAAAAAGAATGGAATAATACCATTTGCAACAACAACATGGATGGATCTAGAGATTGTCATACTGAGTAAAGTCAGACAGAGAAGGACAAATATCATACAACATCCTTTATATGTGTGGAATCTAAAAAGAAATGACACAAATCACTTACTTACAAAACAGAAAGGGACTCACAGACTTAGAGAACTTACAGTTGCCAGCATAAAGGATGGGCAGAGGGATAGTTAGGGAGTTTGGGATGGACATGGACACACTGTTATACTTAAAATGGATAACTAACAAGGACCTACTGTACATGGAATTCCACTCAATGTTATGCGGCAGCCTGGATGGGAGGGGAGTTTGGGGGAGAATATATGGCTGAGTTCATCATGAGAACATCATGAGAAATGCTGGACTAGAAGAAACACAAGCTGGAATCAAGATTACTGGGAGAAATAACAATAACCTCAGATATGCAGATGACACAACTCTTATGGCAGAAAGTGAAGAGGAACTAAAAAGCCTCTTGATGAAAGTGAAAGAGGAGAGTGAAAAAGTTGGCTTAAAGCTCAACATTCAGAAAATGAAGATCGTGGCATCTGTTCCCATCACTTCATGGGAAATAGATGGGGAAACAGTGGAAACAGTGTCAGACTTTATTTTGGGGGGCTCCAAAATCACTGCAGATGGTGACTGCAGCCATGAAATTAAAAGACACTTACTCCTTGGAAGAAAAGTTATGACCAACCTAGATAGTATATTCAAAAGCAGAGACATTACTTTGCCAACTAAGGTCCATCTAGTCAAGGCTATGGTTTTTCCTGTGGTCATGTATGGATATGAAAGTTGGACTGTGAAGAAGGCTGAGTGCCGAAGAATTGATGCTTTTTTTTTTTTTTTTTTTTTTTTT
>SJYW01033615.1:16599-33245 GCA_006410735.1 Raphicerus campestris
GGAAAAGACTCTGATGCTGGGAGGGATTGGGGGCAGGATGAGAAGGGGATGACAGAGGATGAGATGGCTGGATGGCATCACGGACTTGATGGATGTCAGTCTGAGTAAACTCCGGGAGTTGGTGATGGACAGGGAGGCCTGGTGTGCTGCGATTCATGGGATTGCAGAGAGTCGAACACAACTGAATGACTGAACTGAACTGAGTTCCCTTCACAGTTCACCTGAAACTATCACAATACTTAATCAGTTACAGCCTAATACAAAATAAAAAGTTTTCAAAAAAATATAAATAAAGCTCAACTTATAGACACATTTAAAAAAAAAAATGTCCCATAGAATAAATTATGAGCTTAATGACTACACTTCATGGTAAAAGAAAACCATGAATCTTTTTGTTAAGGCTTGATATCAACTGATCCAATTAACACACCCAGCCAGCTGTCTTTGTTTTCCACTTTGATGACAGATGGTTTCCTTCTTCAGTCTCACAGCAGAGAATGTAGCTAATCTGAATACTGGAAAAGCTTAAGGAAAAAGAAACTTTGTTGCAAGAACTATATCACAAACCACGTTTTCACCCCTAGTTTTCCTACCATAAGAGATAATTTGGGGAGCATGTTTAGGTATACACATCCCTACAAAAATACAAAATATACAAAATAAAAAAAATATTGTTTCCTCATATTTGGAATTTTGGTTGTCCTTCTCAGCTCCTTGATTTTTATCAAGTAGCTTTGGGGAGGACTGCCTCTCCCTCCTAAAGGAAACTCAGCTTTGTCACTGCCTGAGAGAGTCCAGCATCCAATGCTGGTGGGATTTTAGACGAATCTATGTGCATAAGTGGAAGGAAAGCCACGTCACTGATTTAGGATTAGGTCCCACCAGTCTGGACATTAGGAGGAGGATGGATACATGTATATTTAAATATATGTACACTTAAAAAGCACTACTTTTTAAGGTAGTGCTTCTCAGACTTTTTCCAGCCTAGGAAATTCCACACTGATGTCATCAGGAGCACGTGCCAGGCACACATGCACACACATATGCACACACCCACACACGCCTGGGCAGAGCAAACTTGGGCAGGCTCGTGGGTTCAGCTCTTCCTACAGCTCTCGCAATCAGCGCTCCCCATTGCAGAAAGCAGATGGCCCCGGCGGTGCAGGCAACAATCCCACAGGTCCATCCAAGAGACAAACTAGAGGAACGTTTTTTCCCAGGAAACTAGCCCACACGAAGTCCCCTCCTGGACGGCCCCTCCCTGACTCCAATATGCCTTCCCTGCCTCGGGGCCCCACCCTCTGCCAAACTCCACCACTGGGCACACAGGGCCCTGACTGCTCCTCTATCCCCGGTAGTAGCTCTGGTCCACCTCTGTGCGATTTCCTTATTCACCACGAGGGGAAAAAGGTTTGCCTATTTTGATGGGTGCCTAGAATGGCATTAAACATATAGTAGGTACTCAGGAAATGTTTGCTAAAAGAATGAAACATCACAAAAGTGAATCTGTAAAAAAAAATGATCACTGTGAAATCATCAGCCTAAGGAATTCCTCATTTTGCAGAAGTGACTGTGCAAATATCACAGATGCAGTTGCACGGGCAGGACTGCAAGACCTGAATGAACGTGTGGGATGGAAGGACAGACGCCCAGAACAGACAGGACTGGAGCAGCCCATGCGGCCAGACCCAGGGGCGCCAGACTCTCCCCAGTCAAGCAGCTGAGGAGCGGGCCTTGGTAGAATCTCCTGATTTCCCATTCTGTTTCTTGTCTATAAAAGTGTACAACATCATTACCTCACAATTTATATTTAAAAATATGATTTGGAAATGTTTGCACTACTATGAATGGGAGAGGCATGGTAAGGTCTGACTCCCAGGAAGCTGGAACAAATGTGAATTGCTGGGACAGCTCATGATCAGCCTTGCTGCTGCTGCTGCTGCTGCTAAACCGCTTCAGTCGTGTCCAACTCTGTGTGACCTCATAGATGGCAGCCCACCAGGCTCCCCCATCCCTGGGATTCTCCAGGCAAGAACACTGGAGTGGGTTGCCATTTCCGTCTCCAATGTATCAAAGTGAAAAGTGAAAGTGAAGTTGCTCAGTCATGTCCGACTCTTCGCGACCCCATGGACTGCAGCCCACCAGGCTCCTCTGTCCATGGGATTTTCCAGGCAAGAGTACTGGAGTGGGGTGCCATTGCCTTCTCCTGGTCAGGCTTGGAGTCCCTTTTATTTCGTGGATAACGCCGATTTGACAGTTTGACCCCAAATTCTTTTTTTTCATTTTTGGTTTGCAGGATCTTAGTTCCCCAACCAGGGACTGAACCACCGGCTCTCTGCAGTGAAAGCACGGAAAAGCGAACTTCCATGACACCAACATTAAACCAAACATTCAGTATGAAGTGCCAATATCTCCGCTTCCTTCTCCAGAGCCAAGACGGCTGGGTGGCTGGCGGTGTCTGGGCACCCTATCCTTTGACCCAGGTATCTGGGCAGGCCACGCGTGCACCCTACCTCACTGTCATCATGCTGGGCTTCCAGCCTCTGAATTCTGTACGATTTGGTGAACACTCCTTAGGAAATACAATGCTGCGTCCACCTCTGAGACATCATCTGACCTGTGTCACTGCCTAAAGCACTCCCTGGCTCCCAGACCTTCCCATCCTCGCCTTCAAAATGTGGTTCACAGCCTCTTTCTGAATGCCTCCCTGGCCTTCTGGAAGGCCCTTTCCCAGCCCATCCCCTCAAGGGTGTCTCCTCACTGCTCAGTGTCGAGCATCTGTTGGCGAGCAGGCCTGGGTCCTCTTGGGGCTGGGCCCACCGCCTTAAATGCCCAGACCCTGCAGCATGTGGACCACTTCTCTCTTTCTCAGCATCTTTCCTGGCAAACAACCTCTTCATAAACGACTTCAGAAACTGGAAAGGGTGGGAAGAGGAGCCACTCTCTCATCGTCAGCGAGGATTGGGGTGGTGCTGGCCATCCGCTCAGTGCATTTGTCCTCTGGGACACTCAGCTCAGGGGACCAGGGCCCGAGCCTGCTCTGCTGGCCCCTGCACCCCATCCTGAGCCCCTCTGGTGCACAGGCCTGGGACTCCCAGGGCTGCTGTCCAGAGAGTCACCTCTGGCGGTTGTTCACGGCAGGAGCAGGAGTCACATACAGAGGGGGGCATCCCCAGCACCCAACTCCAGCAGCACCTGCCCTGGCATCGTGAAGTCATCATGCCCAGCACCTCTCAGTGATGGCACCTGCCCCACATGTCAAAGGCATCATGCCCAGAAACTCTCAGCAGATGGCACCTGCTCCACCATTTCAAAGTTACCATGACCAGCACTTCTCAGTGGATGGCACCAGCCCCAGCATCCCAAAGGCATCATGCCCAGCACCTCTCAGTGGATGGCACCTGCCCTGACATCCCAAGCACTCTCAGTGATGGCACCTGCCCCGGCATCTCAAAGGCATCATGCCCAGCACCTCTCAGCGATGCCACCTGCCTGGCATCTCAAAGGCATCATGCCCAGCACCTCTCAGTGATGGCACCTGCTCCAGCATCCCAAAGTTACCATGCCCAGCACCTCTCAGTGATGGCACCTGCCTCAGCATCTTGAAGTTATCATGCCCAGCACCTTTCAGAGGATGGCACCTGCCCTGGCATCCCAAAGTTACCATGCCCAGCACCTCTCAGCGGAAGGCTTCCCTACCCCCGTGAGGGCTGACCCCCTGGGACAGCCTCAATAGCTTTCCTACCATCCCACGAGGGATGGCCACGAACTCGGCCATGAGAGTAAGGCTCAGCTTCAGGGCCTCTTCCCTGGACGCAGTCTCAGCCCCAGAACTACTGGCTGTTCTGTCAGCCCTTCTACATTCTGAGGAGTCACTTTACTTCTTACTGTGCAACACCCATGGGGAATTTTTTCTTTACATCAAACTTGCCCTAAATCAGGTGTGGTTTCTGCCTCCTCACTAGACCCTGGAGGATGCACCCAGACCCTGCATGATTGTCAAGGCCCTCTCTTATTCTTCACCTAAGTTTTTCAAATAGCTCTAATTTAAGCTCCCCTAGGGGCCTCCACTTCTAACAGAGCTGTCATTAACCTGGGACAGTATTACTGTGTATTGGACAGGAATACGCTTTTCACCTGCCTGAGACACCAGCTGACTCCATCTGTGAAAACCTCACTTCAATACACAGGACTGAAATGCTCCTGACATTGTAGTGTTACAGCTGAACCTTGATTTTCCAACTGTCAGGCTTCCATGGGGAAGTTCACATATTTCAGAATAATACTGTATAAAGAAAAATTCAGGTACCAGAAAAATGCCTCTAGACATTAAGGAAGAAAGGAGAGAAAAAAACAGAAAGGGGAAAAAATATACTAATAACAGGGATTAGAGTGCGCATATTGAAGAATCTGGGTGCTGATAAAAAACTTTTTTTTTTTAATAAATAAAAATGGTTTAGATTCCTAATTTTGGCCATTTTGATCAGGTTATGGCTCAGGTCCACTGGCCTCCGCAGGCACACACAGGCCATACGCAGGTAGGTCAAGGATGCATCTGTCTGCGGCCATCCTGGAATTTCAACATCCAATCCATCTTACAAATTACACATTTGTACAAAGCACCAGTGAGTAGTAGGTGTTCCAGCTTTCATTTGGGAAAAAAGTGGGTTGAGGAGGCTTTTAGACATTACTGAGTTTAGCAGCTGAACAAACCAGATGATAGGAAACAAATAAGTCACTAGGGAGAGCTAACCAAGGAGATGCACCTACCTGGTTCTGCCCTCTCACCATCCAAATAGATCCATCCTGCTCTCCAGTTCTGCAGTTTCACCAGATTGTCCCACAGTGACTGAGCTTTCATCCATTAGTTGCACAGGTGCATCTATTTGTTACACGCACCTTCTGCACACGCTGGCCGCCTCTCCGGGATGGAGCTCCAACCCAAGCCCATCCTTGCTGACCTCAGGGGTGGTTCCCATGCTGGGCTGGACCCTGGAGTGGGCTCAGGAACTGCAGGCTTTGGGGACTTGGGTTAGGTCTGGGAGTCAGGTGGCCTCAGAGCAGAGGCACACGGGGCCTGGGGGAATGTGGGGCAGGGGAAGCTTGCCCTGCACATTTACTACCAAACCCTGGAGCATGATCAATGCGGAAGCTAAAGCACACTGGACGGGCCAGTGCTGGGCCTCGAGGGTCCCCAGCAAGCCCTGCCATCACCTCTTCTGATATGGGAGGAGACAATCCCGTTTTTAAAAATACCACTTTTAATGTTTATGTACACTTTTTCTCATTGCAAGAAAGATTTAAAGCAACTCACAAAACCACTCTTGGCACAAAAGGAACCTGAAATGAGGAAATCAGGGTGGTGGATGGAAGCAAGGACACAATGGTCCGGACATGGTGAGGAAGTCAGGGTCCGCAGGAGGTGAGCCAGCATCAGGCTCAGAAAGTCCTGCCACCAGGGCTGATGGGGGCCCCAGGGTGTGGGAGGCCATCTGGCCCTTTGCAAGTGTGTCAAGGTGGGCACAGCAACCAAGGGCAAACGGCAGGGACACTCAAAGAGGAAGCCAGGGATGCCCCTCAACCACCCTGCATGATGAACACTGCACTGCAGATGCCAACAGTGTCCCAGGGACACCCCAGGCTATAGAACAAGCCGACTGCTCCAGAACCCCTCAGTGCTGAGTCTGAGGGCTGGCTCCCCTGTAGGAGCTCACGAAGACAGAACAACGACAGAGGAAGAGACNTGTACACTTTTTCTCATTGCAAGAAAGATTTAAAGCAACTCACAAAACCACTCTTGGCACAAAAGGAACCTGAAATGAGGAAATCAGGGTGGTGGATGGAAGCAAGGACACAATGGTCCGGACATGGTGAGGAAGTCAGGGTCCGCAGGAGGTGAGCCAGCATCAGGCTCAGAAAGTCCTGCCACCAGGGCTGATGGGGGCCCCAGGGTGTGGGAGGCCATCTGGCCCTTTGCAAGTGTGTCAAGGTGGGCACAGCAACCAAGGGCAAACGGCAGGGACACTCAAAGAGGAAGCCAGGGATGCCCCTCAACCACCCTGCATGATGAACACTGCACTGCAGATGCCAACAGTGTCCCAGGGACACCCCAGGCTATAGAACAAGCCGACTGCTCCAGAACCCCTCAGTGCTGAGTCTGAGGGCTGGCTCCCCTGTAGGAGCTCACGAAGACAGAACAACGACAGAGGAAGAGACCCCCCCCCCCCCACGCCCCACAGTGGCGCCCTTCCTGAAACGCAGGAGCACATCCTCTCAGGTGCTTCTTAAACCTTCCTTCCTTGATGGCAAGGCCACATCAGAGACAGGCAGCGGGTGTCAGAACAAGGGCCGCCATGATCCTGATCATCCTCCCTGATGGCCCCTGGGATAGGGGCCTGTCTCCTCTGCACAGGCCTGCGGGGCGACAGAGGAGGGAGCCTCCTGCAGGCTCTGAGCTTTCAGCCACGGGCTACTGGTGGGGGTGGGTACCAGGGCTGGGCACGGCCCCCGGTTCTACCTCTCAGTCCTCACAGGCCTAGCATTTCTGACCTGGACTGATGCTCCTCCCAGACAGGATCCAGTCAGAGACGGTGACGCAGATGGAGCCGGATGGATGCGGGTGACCTGACACACCCCTGAGGAGAGGAATTCCTAAGCCACGTGCTGCCGCTAGGTCGCTACTTCTGCTGTGTCAGAACAAGAGGAACGGGCAGATAAGCGCCAACAGTCGGCCAGGCCCACGTGTTCCCAGTGACGTGAAGGCCATTCCAAGTATGAGAAGTGGACAGTGGACCCAGAGTCACAGAGCCAGCCTGCTCCCGACCCCCGGCAGTCACGGCTCCTGCGGGCGGCGGGCCACCGACCCTCGGCCCCGCCCAGGCACGGACCTGCTCTCACCGGAAGCGAACGCCCAGACCCTCGGCCCCCGCCCCAGGCGCGGACCTGCTCTCACAGGAAACGAGCGGGCCCAGAGGCATGGAGGCCCACGCAGGAGACACAGCAGCATGCGGTTCCCGAGAGGCGCCAGGTCACTTACGAGCTCAGAGAAGCCTCGGACCACCTGGCGCCGCTTCAGGTTGGTCTCCCCATCCAGGTTGGCTGTCTCGATGTGGCACAGTCCGTCGGGGTCGCTGGAGGACAGCAGCAAGATGTCCGCAGGGATGGTCTCATTGCAGCGGAGGCGCACGAAGTCTCCCACGCGGATCTCCTTCCAGAACCGGTTCACATACTGCTCCTCCTCCCTGGCAAAGACACAGCTGTTAACATGGTTGGCAGCAGCCAACTGAGGCCACATCTGGGTGGCAGGTCGGTGAACGCTCTGTGCCACTTTCTGGCATGTGGAAAATTTCCATAATAAGAAATGCTGAGGAGCCCTCTGCTGGCACAATAGGTAAGAATCCGCCGGCTAGTGCAGGGGACACGGGTTCAATCCCTGATCCAAGAAGATTCCACATGCCACAGAGCAACCTAGGCCAGTGCGCCATGACCGAGTTTTCTGTGCTCTATAACAAGAAGCTTATGTAACGCAATGAAGAACACCTTCCCCTCCCACGGACGCAACTACAGAAAGTCTGCACACAGCAGCAAAGACCTAGGGAGACCAAAAATTAATTATTTTGAAAAGAGAAGCACTTGAAGATTCCTGAAGGCCACAACCAGCCTAACTCCAATTACATGAACTACCTAGAACAGGCATCCATGGCAATAGAATATGGGTTCAGGGAGATGAGGAGAAGTTATTTGCTAGGTACAGGTTTCCATTTGGGGTGATTAAAACATTCTGGAACTAGGTAGTGGTCACGGTTGCACAACTAAACACACAAAATGCCACTGAATTATTCACTTTAAAATGGTTAAACTGGGGACTTCCCTGGTGGTCCAGTGGTTAGGACTCAGCACTTCCCCTGCAGAGGCTGCATGTTCAGTCCATGGCCAAGGAACTGGGATCCCACTGCCATTACCTGGTCAAAATTAATTACTTAATTAAAAAAATAAAATGACTAAATTTTCCACTCCTAGGTATGTACCTCTAAAGAACTAAAATCAGGGACTTGTATAGGTATTTGCCTACCTATGTTCATAGCAGCATTACTCCCTGTAGAGTAAAGGTAGAAACAACCCAAATGCCCAAAAATAGATGAAGAGATGAGCAAAATGTCATAAACCCACATGTGAAGTGAAAGTCACTCAGTCCTGTCTGATTCTTTGTGACCCCATAGCCTATATAGCCCATGGAATTCTCCAGGCCAGTACTGGAGTGAGTAGCCTTTCCTTCTCTAGGGAATCTTCCTAACCTAAAGACTGAACCCAGGTCTCCCACATTGCAGGCAGATTTACCAGCTGAGCCACAAGGGAATATAGTAGAATATTATTCAGCCATGAAAAGGAAGGAAATTCTGACTCATTACAAAATGGATGAACTCGGAGGTCATTATGCCAAGTGAAATAAGTCAGTCATGAAAGGACAACTATTATACAATCTCACTTTTATGAGGTCCCAACACAAGACAAAGTCACAGAGACAGATAGTAGAATCTGTACCATCTGCAGGATGGAGCCCACACAAACGGATCCTCCCGTGTCACTCAAGATGAAGTGGATAATCACTCAGAACACTGCCACCACAGTCAGCTTTCAGCATCTGTTAGTTACCATGGGTTAATAGACACCAGGATGAAACATTAGATGTATATTTCTGCTTAGATTTTTTACTTGGGAAAATTGAGCTCATTAATCCTACAAAGGACATTTTAAGAGTTCGTTGGAGGAAGTCTTGTCCACATTTATAAATAAGCAGAGAACCAAGACTCTTATCTCAAGATGTCATTCTACATGAGGAAACTGCATCAAAAAACCCTCTGGGCTATATTGTCAGGAAAATAAAGAGCCCTAAAACACATTCCACTTGCATCCTCAACCTCTCACTGGCCCCTCTCATAAAGTGACCTTCCTCAGCTGAGTTCCCAGAGACCAATTCAGCAGTGAGTCTGGGTCTCACTTGACTCCTGAGCTCTGGCGACCAGTCCTGAGTGTCAGACTTCTATTTTATTCTAAAGGCACCCATGGCAAACGTCCAGGGGCTCCTAGCATCAGCTGCCCCAGGTGCTGAAAACTGAAGAAGCTGTTGTAAAACCTCTGTTTTCCTGCATTCCTCTAATTCATGAGCACAGTAGTTTGGTTGCTACAGAGCCAACAAAAACAAATTAGATCCAACTTTATCCTCAGAACTAAATGCAAGGTGTACATACAAATATTAAAAGAGGAAGAGAGGTAATGCAATTTTATCAAACATGGTGTATATTCAAATAATACTTGACCAGCTTATCTAAATTGTAAGATACTGTTTTGCAATTTATGAAACTCATTTCTTGTAATTTCTTGTACATGTTTGTACATGTTTATTACTTGTTCTTAATGGCTTTTACTTTTAGAAACATGACTGTTGAAATCAAAAAAAGTAAAAACCAAATGCCAGACCAAAGCACTAGACAGCGCCCCCTGCGGGTTGTGGCCTGCAGCCCCTCCAAGGCCAGGACACTGTTCAAATGAGCGTCCCCCAGCTGGACAGTCCCCCCAGCCCACCTGAGGGCACTACTCGCTCGCTGTCACAGTCTGACCGCCTTCCAGTGGACTGACCTGTGTTCCTATTTTCTCTTCGGAAGGTCAGACTTTGACTTTCTACCATTAGAAACATTCTAACATTAGCTCCTTAGTTTTTCTTCCACCTCAGGACCCTTTGTCGGCTTCCCACAGAAGGCACAGAGGCATCTGAAGGGTCTGTGTCCTTTCCTGGAGAAAGTATCCAGAGGCTACGTCCCTGTGCGGTTCCTGAGGCAACAGTACACTCCAAGCGAGCTGGGCGGCCCAGAGTGACAGCAGCTGCCGGGAGACCGGGTCCCTGCCCTGGGGAGGAGGAGCCAGGGGAGGTGGAGGGGTGGGGGTGGGGGGCGTCCGGCTCAGTTTATCTTCACCACGCTCCATTTACAGAGCTCATCAAACATGAAGTCACTGTCCATCTGCCTTGAAATCTTAGAACATTAGCTTTCCCACTCGAACAGAGCACGTCTTTAAAACAGCAACTTCTCAAAGTTATTGTGGAGGCTCTGAGTCCGGAAGAGTCCTCACCACTCCCGTCCTGGAAACAGCAATAGCGAGACCTCAGTGCCCGTTCTGGCAGGAGCGGCCCCCACACCAGCAGGCATGAGAGCAAAGCGAGCGGCAGCAGGCCACTCTGGGCCTGAAGGAGAGAGAGCCTGCAGCTCACAGGGACCAGGGAAATCCAGACTCAGAAGGCACCTGGGGCTGAATATGGCACAGAGCCTGTTCTCGGCAGACCAAGACTCCTCACGCAAGCCCCACGGCCCCGCTGACTGCTCCAGTGGGAGCTCCAGCAGCAAGCCTGCACCCCACGCTGATCTGGTAACATCCCTGCCTGTGTCACTCTTACTCATTTTCATTATAGATATATCATACACATCATATAGTAACATACACTGTATAACGTATATACCGTGTTACATATTACATGTGTCTACACATATATAACAGATACCATACATATAACATACATATTATATGTAAGCAGCCCCAGCAACTGCATTTGGACATACGGTCGTTAAAAGAGGTGACAGTCTAAATGAGGTCATAGGGCAGGGCCCCAGTCTAACAGGAATGGAGCACTTCTAAGAGGGGGAGACACTAGGCACGCACATGCGGGGGACCGCCGTGGGCCAGCCAGGGAGAGGTTCTGTCAGCGCTTTATCTGGGATGTGCAGCTCCAGATGGGACGAGAATAAACTTCCGGCCTGTGAGCCGCCCTGTCTGTGCATTGTCACCGCAGCGCGAGCGGACCAGCACCTGACAACGTCCATCCCCTGACTCCTGCTGGAGGGGTGCCCCCAGCCGGGAGAGCAGGAAGTGGGGCAGCAGGGGCCAGGGGACTCAGGGCGTTGCCCCGGGAGCCTCCTGCACAGGCCCCCGCCCCCACAGGCCCCTCTGTGCACAGGAGAAGCACCACAGGGAAGACAGAAACGAACCCCAGTGATACAGCAACACAGCCTCCTAAGAGCACTGATGCCAGAAGCAGCGGCCAGATGCTTTAGGACCGGCTTCTGTTTCCTCAGGTCACAGTGGATGCTGTCGGGTGGACAGGACACACAACCACCCTCTGTACAGGAAAAGTCTCAGGCGTGTACACCACCCATGGGAGCCCTGCGGACTCCTGAATTCTAACCTCCACCAGGCTGGCACCTGCACACTGCCAGGGGCCAGGGCATCCACTCGAGACACAAGGTTTAGACACTATGCATCTGCTTACAGCACCTTACTTACTGCACAAGCGGCCCCGTGCAGCGTGCCCGATGATACTCCTGCACAGAGCGCAGGGGCTGCCTCATCGGCTGGCAGGATTCTGAGATAGCCCCCAGACCCCCAGCCCTGGTGGGCGTGCCCCAAGTCAGCTGGTGCAGCAGGAGTCACTCCTACATGTTCAGTGAAGGTGCCCCATCCCTGGGCTACGAGCTCATTAGCAGGGAGGCAATCGAGTGCGCCTGACGGAACAATAGGACCCCTGTACACTGGACCTCAAGCAGAGATGGCGAGTCAGATGCAAAACCAGCAAGCAATGGAGGGGCCACGTGGCCAGAGCCAGGGGGGCGCTGGCGTTCAGCCAGGAAGAGCAGGGGCCAGGCCCACCAGCACCTGAGCGAAACTCCACCAAGGATCTAGTGAGCCTGGAAGAGGACCAGGCCTCAGACGAGACATGTCAGGCCAACACCTGGACCGCAGCCGGGCGAGGCCCAGGGCAGAGCACCCGGCCAACACGCGCCTGCATCCTGCTCCCGGAAACTCTAACAGCACACAGCGGAGCTGTCTCCAGTGGCTGGGTTTATAGTAATTCGTCACACAGCAGGAGAAAGCTAATGCAGACAATCCCCTTCTTCTGCACAGAGGCAGGAGCTAGAGATGGCTCCCTGCCCTGGGGCGCAGTCCTCCTAGGGTACAGCCAACCAGAAAACCACACTCAGCTTCAGAATACTTGAGAAAAAGACGGAGATACCAGAGGGTGCCCAACTGAGAAAAAGACTATCTCTCTCACAGGAAAATAATGCAGAGCAAGACTGCTTAAAATCCAACCACAGTGGAAGGAGCCCAACAGAGGGTATGCATAACACATCAAAACGTGGGGAAACCTGAAAACACATAGTCAAATCAACATCATCCCATTACAAACAACAGGGTGGGACCCTCCACGGGAATGACAACCACTCTTCCGATCAGCTGAGTGCCTTGCTCAGGTGTCCTGAGGGGTCTGACCCCAAGGGTTCAAGAGTTCAAGGGCCACTGGTGGGAAACTGTAATTCTTCTGAGATGGGGCGGGGAGTGGGGGGAGGGGACCGAGCTGAAACAGGGTCTGAGTCTTTTCGAGGGACACACTGCCGGTGGTTTTTCTGCACCAAAGCTCTCATCACTTGGCCTCTTATTTGCTCAGCTGTAAAGTGAAAGTGTTAAATAATTTCCAAGATCTGTTCTATGATTAGCTTTCCTCTTCTGGGAAAATCAGTTAACCCTGTTTATTATTAGTCCTGCTGAGCTTTGCAGTTCTTATCTGAGCCTTTTTTGTGCAAAACAGTACAATGCAGGGGTGAAGAAATAAGGAAATATTAAAGTNCCTCAGGACCCTTTGTCGGCTTCCCACAGAAGGCACAGAGGCATCTGAAGGGTCTGTGTCCTTTCCTGGAGAAAGTATCCAGAGGCTACGTCCCTGTGCGGTTCCTGAGGCAACAGTACACTCCAAGCGAGCTGGGCGGCCCAGAGTGACAGCAGCTGCCGGGAGACCGGGTCCCTGCCCTGGGGAGGAGGAGCCAGGGGAGGTGGAGGGGTGGGGGTGGGGGGCGTCCGGCTCAGTTTATCTTCACCACGCTCCATTTACAGAGCTCATCAAACATGAAGTCACTGTCCATCTGCCTTGAAATCTTAGAACATTAGCTTTCCCACTCGAACAGAGCACGTCTTTAAAACAGCAACTTCTCAAAGTTATTGTGGAGGCTCTGAGTCCGGAAGAGTCCTCACCACTCCCGTCCTGGAAACAGCAATAGCGAGACCTCAGTGCCCGTTCTGGCAGGAGCGGCCCCCACACCAGCAGGCATGAGAGCAAAGCGAGCGGCAGCAGGCCACTCTGGGCCTGAAGGAGAGAGAGCCTGCAGCTCACAGGGACCAGGGAAATCCAGACTCAGAAGGCACCTGGGGCTGAATATGGCACAGAGCCTGTTCTCGGCAGACCAAGACTCCTCACGCAAGCCCCACGGCCCCGCTGACTGCTCCAGTGGGAGCTCCAGCAGCAAGCCTGCACCCCACGCTGATCTGGTAACATCCCTGCCTGTGTCACTCTTACTCATTTTCATTATAGATATATCATACACATCATATAGTAACATACACTGTATAACGTATATACCGTGTTACATATTACATGTGTCTACACATATATAACAGATACCATACATATAACATACATATTATATGTAAGCAGCCCCAGCAACTGCATTTGGACATACGGTCGTTAAAAGAGGTGACAGTCTAAATGAGGTCATAGGGCAGGGCCCCAGTCTAACAGGAATGGAGCACTTCTAAGAGGGGGAGACACTAGGCACGCACATGCGGGGGACCGCCGTGGGCCAGCCAGGGAGAGGTTCTGTCAGCGCTTTATCTGGGATGTGCAGCTCCAGATGGGACGAGAATAAACTTCCGGCCTGTGAGCCGCCCTGTCTGTGCATTGTCACCGCAGCGCGAGCGGACCAGCACCTGACAACGTCCATCCCCTGACTCCTGCTGGAGGGGTGCCCCCAGCCGGGAGAGCAGGAAGTGGGGCAGCAGGGGCCAGGGGACTCAGGGCGTTGCCCCGGGAGCCTCCTGCACAGGCCCCCGCCCCCACAGGCCCCTCTGTGCACAGGAGAAGCACCACAGGGAAGACAGAAACGAACCCCAGTGATACAGCAACACAGCCTCCTAAGAGCACTGATGCCAGAAGCAGCGGCCAGATGCTTTAGGACCGGCTTCTGTTTCCTCAGGTCACAGTGGATGCTGTCGGGTGGACAGGACACACAACCACCCTCTGTACAGGAAAAGTCTCAGGCGTGTACACCACCCATGGGAGCCCTGCGGACTCCTGAATTCTAACCTCCACCAGGCTGGCACCTGCACACTGCCAGGGGCCAGGGCATCCACTCGAGACACAAGGTTTAGACACTATGCATCTGCTTACAGCACCTTACTTACTGCACAAGCGGCCCCGTGCAGCGTGCCCGATGATACTCCTGCACAGAGCGCAGGGGCTGCCTCATCGGCTGGCAGGATTCTGAGATAGCCCCCAGACCCCCAGCCCTGGTGGGCGTGCCCCAAGTCAGCTGGTGCAGCAGGAGTCACTCCTACATGTTCAGTGAAGGTGCCCCATCCCTGGGCTACGAGCTCATTAGCAGGGAGGCAATCGAGTGCGCCTGACGGAACAATAGGACCCCTGTACACTGGACCTCAAGCAGAGATGGCGAGTCAGATGCAAAACCAGCAAGCAATGGAGGGGCCACGTGGCCAGAGCCAGGGGGGCGCTGGCGTTCAGCCAGGAAGAGCAGGGGCCAGGCCCACCAGCACCTGAGCGAAACTCCACCAAGGATCTAGTGAGCCTGGAAGAGGACCAGGCCTCAGACGAGACATGTCAGGCCAACACCTGGACCGCAGCCGGGCGAGGCCCAGGGCAGAGCACCCGGCCAACACGCGCCTGCATCCTGCTCCCGGAAACTCTAACAGCACACAGCGGAGCTGTCTCCAGTGGCTGGGTTTATAGTAATTCGTCACACAGCAGGAGAAAGCTAATGCAGACAATCCCCTTCTTCTGCACAGAGGCAGGAGCTAGAGATGGCTCCCTGCCCTGGGGCGCAGTCCTCCTAGGGTACAGCCAACCAGAAAACCACACTCAGCTTCAGAATACTTGAGAAAAAGACGGAGATACCAGAGGGTGCCCAACTGAGAAAAAGACTATCTCTCTCACAGGAAAATAATGCAGAGCAAGACTGCTTAAAATCCAACCACAGTGGAAGGAGCCCAACAGAGGGTATGCATAACACATCAAAACGTGGGGAAACCTGAAAACACATAGTCAAATCAACATCATCCCATTACAAACAACAGGGTGGGACCCTCCACGGGAATGACAACCACTCTTCCGATCAGCTGAGTGCCTTGCTCAGGTGTCCTGAGGGGTCTGACCCCAAGGGTTCAAGAGTTCAAGGGCCACTGGTGGGAAACTGTAATTCTTCTGAGATGGGGCGGGGAGTGGGGGGAGGGGACCGAGCTGAAACAGGGTCTGAGTCTTTTCGAGGGACACACTGCCGGTGGTTTTTCTGCACCAAAGCTCTCATCACTTGGCCTCTTATTTGCTCAGCTGTAAAGTGAAAGTGTTAAATAATTTCCAAGATCTGTTCTATGATTAGCTTTCCTCTTCTGGGAAAATCAGTTAACCCTGTTTATTATTAGTCCTGCTGAGCTTTGCAGTTCTTATCTGAGCCTTTTTTGTGCAAAACAGTACAATGCAGGGGTGAAGAAATAAGGAAATATTAAAGTGACTAGTGACAAATTTTATTTAAAGACAAGCAGTAAACAAAATTCTAAGCTCACTTCATCGTTTTTGATCTGTTTTTTAGGCTGATAATCTATTTATTTGTACTAGTTGTGTTTTTAAGATTACTAAGAAAATAATTCCAATAAGAGGAGATAACTGAGTTACAGGATTTACAGGAATTATTTTAAGCAGTTGAAAAGCATGTTTTTGCCTGAAGATGCTTTGTTACTTTCATGTAGCCCGTTGGATTCAAGGACTCCTGCTCAGAAACCTTCTGTTAAAAATTTATGCTTTGAAATGTATCAAAACTCCCACCAGTTCAGCCTCACTCATGGCCCCTCTCCAGCTGTGGTCCTGTCTCTGCAATGGCTAAGGTTTTTCAACAGTGTATTTATAAATCCCTTCAGCTGTAATGTGCAAAACAAATCTGACTCCATAGTGGATCTGTTGCTTTAACTTTTGTATTCTATTGCTTTTGCTTCAAGTTAACCACTAAACAGATATTGCCTGTAAGCTTAAATGATAATGGTCCACCTCTGGAAACCCTGCTTCCCAGATAGTGGAAAGCTAAAATACCTTTGTTTAGCTCACAGGAAACATCCTGACTAGGCCCACCTGTGAATGACTACAGGGAGAAAGAAACAAACACCTCCCCTCCAGAGGCTGACCAGGACCAGGAAATGTTTGACTTTACTTCCTTGTTTAGTATAAAAGAAGCGTCAAATCTAACTCAGGCTAAATGGTTCTTTGGAGCAGGGGTCCGCCACCTTCTTGGTCTGCCTGCTTTAAAAATAACAGCAATTCATTCCTCAATATGATGGCCTGTCCTGTGGCAAGCAGTATGAGCTTGGACTTGGTAACAGTACAGAGAAGGAATAAAACCAAACTGATAAAAGTTTTTTTAAAATGCACTTGTAGGAATTGAGGGAACTTTACTGATCTTTACTGTGTTGTTTTCAAATGGATTTGCATTTAGGTTATTAGAGTACCATTTTCCCTAACAGCAAAAGAATATCTTTTTTTTTTTTTTTTT